>PVIJ01002624.1:0-155470 GCA_004024925.1 Scalopus aquaticus | reverse complement strand
GGCTTTTATTATGTTGAGGTATGTTCCTTCTATCCCAAGGATTTCAAGGGCTTTTATCATAAATGGGTGTTGTACTTTGTCAAATGCTTTCTCAGCATCTATTGATATGATCATATGGTCTTTATTTTTCTTTTTGTTGATGTGTTGGATTACATTGATTGATTTTCGGATGTTGAACCATCCTTGTGCCCCTGGGATAGAAACACAATAAATGCCCATTTATCCTCATGCCAGAAATGAGCATGTTCTAAGCATGCTAGGCTTAAGCATGACATTTCCTATTTCACTATGAGGAGTCTGTGAGGAATAAAGCCTTAGAGTAAGGTATATGTTCACATCCATCTTGGTCTCACTGTGCCAATTTCACCTTGTAATATCCCAATAAAAAACTTACTTTTGTGAGAGTCTCCTTATATAGTTTTTAACCCATGCATTATCCTTTTCTCAATAATCTAGAGAAGATACTTAAAACAAGATTTGGGGTACTTGAATGAGTGCTTGAGACCCAACTCCTGTTTAAACCAGAGTAGTTTATCTGTATTGTTACTGGATCTCAGATTCAGAGTAAGATTTCTTTTGGGAAAAAGTCTGTTGCTACAAAACAAGTTTGAAGAATCCATTCACTAACTATAGCCTGTAATCTATGCTCTGAAACACAGTTCTTGCATTTGGCGGATCAGTCATACAATTTTATAATGGAACATTAAGGTTACATAGAGTCACATTAGCTGCCCCAATAATGTAATACCTTCTACAACATTCCTACCTATGCTTAGTTACCTGCTAAGACACAATCTTACTGACAGCAGTTCCCTAAATAGCTTTGGAAGAAAAACCTTCCTTTCATTGAAAAGACATACAAGGTACACTCTAGAAATTACATGACCAATAAGGTATTTGAATTAAGGATTCTAGCCTGAAAAAAAAGATCTGGATAAAAGAATTTCCAGTGAAGAAAGGTCAAACAGAGTTGAAAAAATGGTGGCTAGTACCTCAGTTTTGCAGGGAAGGACATAACAGGCAATGAGCTGAGGGAGAATCTGAGAGGGAAGAAACCCAATAGGATTAGACTGGGTAGATGGAAGTGAGGGAAGCAGGAGGGCCTGTCTGCTGGCAGTAAAGGAATGTATAGGCAAAAGAGAGGAAGACACATGAGGGAAAATTGCCTGAATGACCAAAGAAAACAATAAATTATAAAGTGACATTAGGAAGAAGAAAAAACTAATTTTAAATATATAGTTGAATCCTTTGAACTGATTCCTTTCAAATTAGCATTTTACTATATTAATAATCAATTAAATACATAGGGAAAAACATAAGACTATTCTTTCCATATCCTCGCACAGCAAGATAATCTTAGATAGTGGGATTAGAGCTTCTCAGGCTTTTGGGCTTCAGGATCACTTTATACTCTTGAAAAATATTGTAAAGTCCCAAAGAGTTTTTTTTTTTTTTAAATATATAGATATATTTTTTAATTTATTTATGCATAGAAGAACTGGGGTTTAGGCAGAAGTGGAGGATGTGAGAGGATTTATCATAGACAGAGTGGGGAGCAGAACAATTGGCTCTACTGAAATACACTGCTAAGGGGAGTAACCGGTGAGACAGGTGAGGTTTGCTGGCGCCATGTGGGGTAGCTCAGTAGCCAGGTATCGAACTCACGCCGCAGTGGCTGGAGACACCTTGATAGCACTGAGACTTTAACCCCTGCGCTATTTCTTAACTTTCAGTTTCTCCCTCCATCTTTACTGAGATACAAGTGACATACAATATTGTGTCAGTTTAAATTTGTGAAAAAGTGACTTGATATATATATGTGTATACATTGTAAAATGAGGATCAAATGAGGCTTAAATAACACATCCAACATCTTAAGAGTCATAAATTTTTGTGTGTGTGATGAGAACTTTTTGGAAGATCTAGTCACTTAGCAATTTTAAAATATACAATACAGTATTGTGAACTAGTCATAATACTATACATTACATCCCCCAAAACTTTTCATCTATCTGACTAGAATATATATTTCTTTTATTTTTTGACTTTTACTACATTTGCCCATTTCCCAAGTGTGATTTTGCTTTCTTTCTGTCTTTTTCTTACTGCTTCAATTGTTTATCATTTTAATGAAAATCAAATCACTGTTCAAAATGACAAAATAAAAGCGCTCCCTATTGAAGGACAGTTCTATTATGTATTAATTTAGGACATCATTTCCTAATATATCTAGTAGCAATGTGACAAAAACACCTTTTATTACATTTAATCTCTTTTTTTTGACTATTCATATACCAAGAAGTCATGTCTTACCTTCTGAGCATACAAAACACCAGCTAACGTTAACATGTTCATGGTTTCGGCAGCCCCTCCTAGGGGTAAAGTGATTAGGGCAGATGATACTATTAGACGCAAGGATTTTTGACCCAGCAGCCAAGCAAAAGTCATTGGCATGGTATGCTACAGGGCAGCGGACACAGCGCATGAGACGACCTAAAAATATGAGAGGCAGAAAAACCAGGCAGGGAAAAAAGAAAAACAGATTAAATGTTAAATTTAATTTACTTGCACCGAGAAAAATGTCACAAATAGAAGGCAGCACTACTAGGACTAAGGATCTTAAACCCCCAATTCAGTTATGGTACTTATCACATAATTCTCCCATCCAAGCTATGAAAGGCAGAGAAAGGAGCTATGTGGTAAGCCCAGCCCTGTAAGCCTTACCAAGGAATGTCCAATTTAAACCACTAACCTGACCCCTAGCAAACCCAGTAACAATAGCAGAATGACATGTGTTTGTGTGTATACTATCAGAAAAAAGGGCCAACTGGGAGGAATACTAATGCACACAAGTACCTTTTGGCTTCCTGTTCCTTTCTGATGCTAAAAGCCTTTCAGGTGAATGAACCTCTCCATCTTTCCAGAGTAAAACATCTTTTAACATACTTTACAACTTCAAACCATTACGAAAACAACCAAATAGTAACTGAAAAGGGGAAGTTAGCTGATGGTTAAACTATAATTTTTTTAAAGATTTATTTATTTATGCATACAAGCTGGGGTACAGGCCAGAGGTGTGGGGCAGCAAGAGGGTTCACCAGAGACAGAGTAGGGAGCAGAACAGGCAGATCGACAGAAATATACTGCTGAGGGGAGCAGCGGGCAAGGCAGGATAAGTCTGCCGCGCCATGTAGGAATCTCCCTGACCGGGTGCCAAACTCGCGCCGCCACTGCTGACAGCTCCAGGGAGCAGTGCTTAACTGCTGCGCCACCAGGGAGGCCCATAAACTACAATTTTTAATAAGGAAATTAAATTATTGTACTTAAGACTAATGAGATATATAGGGCCCAGAAATCATTTTACAAAAGTCTGATTGAAAGAATTTTTACTACTAATTTTTCTTTCTCTCCCTGTGGGTAGAACTGGGAGTTCTTTTGCACATAAGCATTTAACAGTACAGACACAATATTTGGTTTTCAGGAAAATCAGTAAGAGACACACTATTACTGATCAGAAAGAAACTATTTTCCCAAGGAGAACAGATTTTAAAATTTGAGTTTACTTACATACACAGAAAGTTTTAGAAACTCCAACTTTCAGCCTAGTCATGAATCAGAAGTTTTCAGGACAGGAGTTTTAAAAAAAAAATGAACTCAAGACAAAAACCTCAATTCCTCCCTATGTACATGTCCAAATGATAGTGCATCTAACAACCACAGATAAAAGAACCCACAGGAGAACAGACTTTGTTTTTCTAATAGAGTAAGGCAAGGAAGACATCTAGCAGAGGACATTTTAAAACTAAATATCACATAAAATCCAAATATTTAAAACTGTCACATAATCCTGCACACCATAAAAATAATGATGACTGCTTATCCTATCATCTACTCGCCTCTCTCACATACATGCTGTTAACAGTCAGAGAGGCCATGAGGAGACAATTATATTGCATCTGGAAACACCCACTGTCAATGAAATTAAAGTTCTACTATGAGAATGGTCCACAAGAGAAAATCATACCTTTAGATGCAGAAACACTGGCTGGATTAGCAGCATGACAGGTTATACAGATGTGGAGGGAACACCGGAAACCCTTGTTCTGCATAACAGTAGGTGGGTACTTCTGGACACACTCTTCATGGTAAAACTTTCCACACAAGGGCAGAAGGCACCTTTTTACATTTTCCCCACTCTGCTTACATACAAAACAGGTATGGATTCCTGGGAAACAGAGAGAAGTTTACAAATTTATACCAATTTAAGCACTCACAAATGCTATACCATTAAAAGTTAGAGAGTACACAATTCTGGAACCAATTCCAACTTGGGGGTGGTGCTATTTTTCCCAAACTACAAAGCAACTCTCCAACACCAAATGGGTGTTCTACAATTCTGACACTATCTACCCTGGAGAGAGCATCAGGACCCACAGGATAAAGACTCAGTCCTACGAAACTGCTGCCCTGTCACCTATCCCACCTCAGACCCCAGTCAGAAGTCCAGGTGTTCTAGCCCACGGACTACAAATCAGAGGTTCCCATAATCCCCTCCTTGAGTTTAACTTACTGGCTAGAACATCTCACAGAACTCAAGAGAATCATTTTACTCAGTAGATCACCAGTTTACTGTGAAAGCATGTAACTAAATAACAGCTAGATGGAAGAAGTACACAGGACAAGGTATAAAGAAATAGCATGAGGCTTTCATGCCCTCTAAGCACGCCACTTTTCCTGAAAATCCATCCATGTGATCAACTACCAAGAAATTCTCTGAACCCACCCTTTTGAGTTTTTATGGAAATTTCATCACATGGTTGATTAAATTATAGACCACTAGCAGTTAGCTCAAGCACAAAGCCCTCTTTTCCCTCCTGGGAAGCTGAGGTGGGGCAATGGGGGACTGAAAGTCACAACCCTCTCATCAAAGGTTTGATTCTCCTGGCAACCAGGCCCCACTTTAGGGGTTGGGGGGGGAACCCAAAAGTTGCTTCACTAACATAACGAAACACAAACAAAGGACATCTCTATCACTTTCATCACTCAGTAAATTAATTTCAAGGGTTTAAGAGTTCTGTGCCAGAAATGAACAAAGATCAAATACATATTTCTTGTAAGTCACAGTATCATCGAAAGGAACTGCATAATAGGTTGATCAGGCTGACAACATGAACCCATGAAACAATTATAATACTGCTATTAAGTGGGAAACTATGACTACACAAGGTTGCTGAGGTGATGCATTGAGAAGTACAAAACCTACAAAGTATTCTTGCCAAGAGAAAATTATCTGACGTTAATCCAGTCTCTAGATCTAACAAGTTTCTAGGAAATATGGGGGACAGAGGAACAAGTTAAAGGATGCAATCAAAGCAAATTTACAATGTGAAAAATTTCACAGGACCAATAACCACTGTCTCAACAAATAAATGACATTAAAAAATAGGTTGAAGAGGGTGGTAGTGTTGTATACTAAGATAATCTTAAAATTCTTATCAAGAACTACAATTCATGAATCTTATTTTAATCTTGATTCAAAACATAAAAAGACATCTTTAAAACAAAAAGGAAAATCTGAAAATGGACTGGGGAAGTAGATGACACTAATATTGCTACACTTTGGATATATATTTTTAGAAGTTGCATTTTTTAGAAAGATCTTTTGAAATATACAGGCAAAATGAATCAGAGATCATACTGATGCTAAATGATGAAACAGACTCTTTACACTGTTCTCTCTTCTTTTATGTGTCTGGGGATTTCTGTAATAAAAAGTTTAATTGGAGAAAATAAAACCTTACTCTCTCTGAGATGCAATACAATGTAAGGGAAAGAATTCAAGCCTCAGAAATAGACAGACCTGAAGAGACAGACATTCTGGCATGTGCTAAAGATAGGAGCTCGTGAAAACAACCTACCTCATCTACAAACTGTGAAATCACCCAGCTGATAACAATTTTAGGAAAAATTTTAACATATGTATTTGGAAAGAAGTAAACTACTGCCCAATGCTGAATAATTGGCAGCCAATATTAAACTAGAGTCACCTAGATTATGGTAGGAAAATATGATTAGTCACATTTTTAAGAAATTACTCCTTTATTCTTCTTACTCTATTCATTTTTACTAAAGTTAGGATAAAATTTCCTACCCTAAGAATGAGTAAACTCTTTATCTCTCATCCTTCATTCAAAATAAGCATAGACCTAATGTGAAATCAAAATTAATTATTTTTCAGAACAAATTCTTTGTGATATTGGCTTAGGGAAGGCTTCTTAGATACGACACAAAAACAAAGTCCATGAAAAAAGGTCAAACTGATATAATGGACTTTGCCAAAATCAAAAACTTCTGCTCCTTAAAAGAAAATTAAAAAAGTCACACAAAATGGAAGAATAATTTGAAAAGTTTGTGTATAATAAATGACTTGTATTTGAATCCAGATGATATATAAAGAACTCTTTTTTTAAACTCAACAATATGGAAATCAACAATCTAATCAAAATTTTAAAAAAACCTGAAGAGACACTTCATTAATGAAGATAGCAAATAAGCAAATGAAAGATGTGCAATAGGTATACATACTGCTGATGGGAATGCAAAATATTAAAAACACTTTGGAAAACAACTTGGGACGTTTCTTTAAAATAGTTAAACATACACCTACCATAGGATGCAGCCATCCGACCCTTAGGTATTTACACAAGAGAAAAGAAAATGGGTCCATGAAAAGACTTGAATGTTCCCAGCAGTTTTATTTACAGAAGTCCAACTTGAGAACAACCCAAATGTGTATCAATAGATGAACAAGTAAGCAAACTGGGTTATACAGCCATACAATGGAATAATACTCAGAAGTCAACTATAGACATCTGCAACATTGTTGCTGAATTCAAAAAGCTATGCTGAGTGATCATTTTCACAGGCATATATGTACACATGCATGATAAAATTTTATACTTTGAGCAGTTTACTGTCTATCATTTACATCTCAAACAAAGCTACTACTTTAAACGAGAGAATGAGTCTCAAAAACCTTATGCCGGGCCTCCCTGGTGGCACAGTGGTTAAGCACTGCGCTGTGGAGCTGTCAGCAGCAGCGATGCGAGTTCGACGCCCGGCCGGGGAGAATCCCACATGGTGCGGCAGACCTCTCCTGCCTCGCCCGCTGCTCCCCTCAGCAGTGTATTTCTGATCTGCCTGTTCTGCTCCCCACTCTGTCTCTGGTGAAGCCTCTCACTACTCCACACCTCTAGCCTGTACCTCTAGCCTGTACTCCACACCTCTAGCCTGTACCCCAGCTGTATGTATAAATAAATAAATCTTTTTAAAAAAAAAAAACCTTATGCTGAGCTAGATACAAAAGAGTACGTATACTCTGATTCCATTTTATAAAATTTTAAACAGGATAAATCTAATGTGTTATAACAGGAAACAGCCATGACTTAAAACTGAGGATGGGGATTGAGGTGTGTAAGAACTGACAATGAACACTTCTTAAAGTTCTTAGCAAACGTTCTGGAGCTAAGGAAAAGTTTGAAATTTTTACTATGGTTGCTGATACACATGGATATAAAAATTTTACCAAAACATACATTAAAATGGGTACACTTTATAGTACCTAATTGTATTTCAATAAAGTTGATTTAAAAATAGTTTTTATCTCAGATTTACATATTTAGAGAATATTCCATCGTAATAGAGAACAGCAAAACTAGATCACTGGCATAAAAGGCAAGATCTTTCTAAGATTAAGAGAGATATAAAACTAAATTTTTTTTCTCTAAATTTCAATTACAGTGCTGGAGATGCCATTATTTCCCATAGTGATCAAAAGCCCATTATGAAGGAGGCGAGGTAACGCCACAAATATCTATCTTCCAACTTTTGCTCCCATATTCCTAAAAGTGACAGCAGAAGGAGGAAATGACTCAATCTGACATGGTCATCATAGACACTAGGTGAATTCCTCTCATTTCCCAGAGACTACTGTAAGCCTACATCCTTCCCTTAAAGTTAGAAACTGCTTTTCCTGTCATTCTCACCTAATCAAGAAAAAAACTTCAGCTTCCTTCTTCTGTTTTATAATTCAATGTAATTCCCATCTGACCTTCTTGTCTCTTCTCTTACCTCTCTAACTGTAGCCCATTAGTTCTTCTTTTCCCCTTGCAGAAAACTTCATTTCCCTACACAACTGTTAATCTTGGTCCTACGTTCAAGATGATTTCCTCTTGATCCTATAACGTCCTCCCATCAGCCAATGCCTTCTTTTCTTTTCTTTTTTTTAAGATTTTATTTATTTATGCATGCAAGCTGGGGTACAGGCCAGAGGCATCCGGCAATGAGAAGGTTCACCAGAGACAGAGTGGGTAGCAGAACAGGCAGATCGACAGAAATACACTGCTGAGCGGAACAGCGGTCAAGGCAGGAGAGGTCTGCCGCACCACGTGGGAATCTCCCCTGCCAGGCATCGAACTCATATCAACGCTATCGCTGACAGCTCTACAGCGCAGCGCTTTAACCGCTGAGCCACCAGGGAGGCTCAAATGCCTTCTTTTCTATTGAAGTCTAGCTATTGGAAGAAATTGTATGTATTTCTACCCATTCACTCTTCAACCTGGTTAAGTGTGGCACACTTTGGCAAAAAGTCAAGCATTTCTCACTGCTGAATACATAGCTTCTTTTTCATTTCAGAAATTCCTTGGTCTCTGCCGCATCTGCCCCTACTGACGATACTGCATTCCCATGGGCTTCAGACATTCTTCAACCAACGCCTCACCCTTCAGTGTTCCCCTTTAAGTGGGTTATCTCCAGGTACTGCAGCAGGCTCTAATCTAACTCTATAGAGGCTTCTTCTTTGGGCAGCATCATTCCATGGTTGTAGGAGCACAAAACATATACCTTCAGCCAGCATTCCTTCACTACTGAAATGTCCTAACATCTACATATAATGTCAAAATAATAATCTCCTTTAGCACCACTGTTAAGTCACTTCACAGGCTGAGCTCATTTCATCACTCCCAGTTTCTCACCCAATTTGTGTAATACAATTCTGCCCAAAATATCTTTCTTCTTTTAGTAAAGTTTTATTGATGTATGATATACATACCAAAAAGTGCACACATCCCAAGTATAGTTCATGACCAACATTCACATTGTCACTACCAATGCCTCTTCCGAAAATACCCTGAACTCTAAACACAATGACTTATGCCTCCTATTCCCCAAATTATTTCATAGTTCCACTACTGGAACTTATGTTCTTTCTCTCCTCACACCAATTTCTATTTTTCTCTTGAGGTGAAACACCGGTATCTTCCTCTATGCCAGTGGCTCGTCTTTATTCACCTGGTTATTTTATATTTCATTTTTTGTTAAAGATTTATTTAACTGGGGTGTAGGCCAGAGGTGCGGGGGTGAGAGGATTCACCAGAGACAGAATGGGGAGAACAGGAAAATCTATTGAAACACACTGCCAAGGGGAGCAGGGGGTAAGACAGGAGAGATCTGCTATGCCATGTGGGGTAGTTCCCTGGTCAGGGATCAAACTCATTCCACAGTGGCTGGCAATAGCTTGAGACTTAACTCCTGTGCCAACAGGGAGGCCCTCACAAGGTACTTTAAATGTATCACTACTATAACACTTTTTGCACTATATTATGCTGTATATTCATTTTTCATTAGGTATACTTCCTGAGGACAAAGACTACAGAGCATCTAACCTCTGTGACTGCAGCAACTAGTTCAGTATTGCACAAAACAGTCTCTCTAATAAACGTCTTTTTCCGGACAAACTTAAAACTCAAATCTTCTTTGAAGAAGAGTCTTCTATACATATATACACACACACACATTACCTGTGCGACATTCATTGCAGATAAATTTTCCTCTGGGCATCTCAGTTAATCCAAGGCACTCCAGGTGGAAAGCCCCACAGCACTGAGCCTCACATAGCAGCAGTTCACCCAATTTCTCACAGTTCTGTTAAAAGAAAGAAAAAAGATCTATCTACAGAAAAAGGTCTTTAGGAATCTAGAGCAGAAGGCCTTCACGAAGACAAAGATTAAAAAGTAGCTTTGCCAGAAACAAGTATTGCCACCATCTGTTCAGTCAATACTTAAATGATTATTTCCTCTATGACAGACACCACAAGGTTCCTGACTCTCATGGTTCTTATATTCTAAGAAAAAAAGATACAAGTAAATGATCTAACAAACAGGAAAGATATCTCATGATGATAAGCCCTGGGTAGAGAATTCAAATAGCTACTTTGGATTGGGTGATTAAGAATGGCCTCTCAGGCTGTTCTCTGAATGACACGTGATCTGAAAGAAGGACCAGAAAAGCAGCAAAGACGGAAAGTCCACAGATAGGAAAAATGATAGCACATCTGAGAATCGTTAAGTCAATGTTACTGGACTAAAGTGGACAAAAATTTAGAAATTAGAAGTTGAGGCAAGGGTCTAATTGTATTGTATGGCCTAACAGATGATGGTATGGAGTTTCCAGTTTTATTCTAGTCACAAAGGAATACCACCATTAGATAGCTTTATGAAGAGAAGACTGAAATCAAGTGTTCGTTTAAAATAGATCCCTCTGAATGCTACATGGAACAGAAGTAAAGAAAATCAACAAGGTTCAATGGTTCAAGCAAGAGATACTGGCCAGCTGGACTTGAGTTGTAATAGTCCTGAAAGAGCTCCAATCTAGGTTTGAACAATCCTTGAGATCTGCCTAAAACCACATCAGAGATCACCTTTCTGAAATGCTCTTACCTAATACAGAGTGTTACTTAAGACCTTAGGAAGTAAGTGATAGATCTGGATCTGTCACTGTGAAAATGCTACAAGATTTACTAAAATTCTATAAATTCCTAACATTTATTATCTCATGAACATCCTGACTTGTTTCTCCATAATGATTACCAGAAAAGTATTAAAAATTAAAGTCTTTTCTGTAGGACAAAAAAGAAGAAAGGTGATGAGACAGTACTATTGTCTTCAGGAGCCTAAAGAACCTTATCTTGGACACTTAACATCAAAGCTAAAATAACAAAAAAGTGGGAAAACTTTAGGGGTAAAAGGCTAGAGGCAGCAAAGTTTTACTCATCAGCCTGTAGTCTGAGCAAGTCTCATGTTTGGCTCTTCTATTATCCATCATTCACACAAGATATTGTTAAATACCGCAAATATCATATATTATTTTGTGGGATCAGATTGCCAGTGACATCAGCTTTGCCATACAATACAGCTTTGACATCACTTAGCCAGGAAAACTTCAATTATAGTATATATCAAAGAATAAAATTTTCAAATTAACCAAATGTTATGGACTAAACCCTTTAATTGGGATGACCATGTAATTCACCTTTCAAACTGGGACACTTGAGAATGAAAGAAAGTGTTATTTTAAGTTATGCAAAGACAACAGATCTAAACAAAGACACAGCCAAATAAGTCAGGACCACAAGATCACCACACTTTTTAAAAAATCATTGCGCTGACTGAATGATTACGTAAAAAAACTGAGTTAAAATTTTATCAGTCATAACAGCACTCTGTGCCTGGGTTAATTTTATTAGCTATATTACTTGAAAACTTCATATTTTTATATGCCATTTTAAAAAAAATTTACAAATATAAATCAGGAATATAAAAGGAGAACATAACAAAACCAAAGCATCCATTTAGTTGATTCTACTCCAAAGTCAGATAAAGGCTCTTTAACAATAAGCGCAGTCACTTCTCAGAGAGAGGCAACACAACACAGTGGTTAAGACTCTAAACCCAAATTACTTGGGCTTGAACCCTGAATTTGCTGTGTGACTATTACCAAGCTATTTAACCTCTGTGCCTTAGTCTCTTCATCTATAAAATGAAGATAATGGTAATCCAGTTAATGAAAATGCTATGAAGAGTAAATGATGTCATATTTCTAAAGTAATTGAACAATAACTGACACACAGTAAACACTGGACCTTTATTAAGAAAGTAGAAAAACAAAAGTGATGATTCTATAAAGTCACTAGTTTAAAGCAACAAAAAAATCTCAAAGCAAAAATTACCTTCTAATAACTTAGAAACTCAAAGATTTTGACACCATGAGAGGTAGAGGAAAAAGATATCTGAGAAATTCCCAATTCAGACCAGCAACATGGACAGGTAGTTTACAAATGTTAAATATTTCATTTCCTTTCTCTTTTTGTAAAGAGGGAGAAGAGTTAAGAGCTTAAAGGGAAGTAATTCCACTAGAATCATCCAAGAGAATTTTTTCCTAACCATGATTATGTCATCAAGAATTTGAGAGGGATCCTCTTATAAGATAAGCATGCAATCAAGATAAAAGTGGGCAAACAGTATCTACCTGACAAACATTCTCCTTGAGTGCAGCTCCTCCACCTCGTTCCCCCTGCAGTTTTTTAGACGCAGGCATCCCGGTGTCATGCTCCACACTCTCCTCAATCGTGTCCTTGGGGCTTGCAGCAGTCCTGTGTGGCATCAGTTCTCCCTTGCAGAGAAAAAAATAATGTCCCATATCTGTATTATTCATGTCTCCTTCATCTGACCCCCTCCCTCTGGGCTGCTATTTGTCTAGTCATTAATCACTTACAGATGTTCAGCCAATCACGCGGGCGGACTGCATGCAATGTTAGTTCTAACCCTGCTGTGATTGGGCGGGTAGTGGGCGCCTCATGCCCTGCCACTAACTGCTCTGAGGCTGTTCCACTGGAACTTTTTGAGCTGTTCCATTTTAAGGTTTCACTAAGGGAGAGAAAACATTCTTAAGTTTATTTGATTACTTATTTATCCTTCCAAGATCAGTGTTTCCTAAATAATGCCCTCCTTGGGCATTCTATTGTCCTGGAAAGAAACACTCTGTATTATAATGTGTGATGATCTGACCTGTTCTAATTCTCTTTTAACCTGAGTTGGAAAGTTAGACATAGCACCAATGACTGTATTGATGCTCTGTAAGGAAATGGTTTTATATCTAACCTTTGTCTCCTACAAGTCAATGTTTACAAACATTATTCTAAGAAGTTGATGATATTAAGAAAAAAGCAAATGAGTTTTACCCCTAATTGCAGCAGTCTCAAATTTTAAAGGGAAATTTCCAAATTTATTCAGGTCCTACAATTAACTTGATATTATACTTTGGATTCAGAAAAGTTTACTTCATTGTTAAACAGTGATATGTTTCATCTGACATCTAGAGGACAGGATATGATCTTTTAAAAAGGTCATATATGCAGTTGTCATATGTGCCTAATTTTTACTAGGATCAGGATCCCCTTTTCCTCCAGCTTTTAGCCATTTACACAGAAGACTACTCTTAAGTAAACTCAAGGGAAAGAGGGATGAGGTCTCTATTGTGAAGAGTAGCTTTGCTTTGAAAGGTCAAAAGATGAGGAACTGAGTAATACCTCTGAACTTGGAGTTTCTTTTGAGGAGCTGTCATTTTTCACTTTCTTACAGTGCACCTTGGTTGTACCATGCCTCTGTCGTTTTCGCTTCCTTGGTTTATCAAACATCTTCGTAGTGCCTATGACAGGAAAATAGGTATTATCTGCTGCCGAATCACATATATGACTAAATATTCTTATCTTCAATTAAACAGAATTGTGGTGTGCTAGGGTAAAAAGCAACTTTAAAACCTATGTAATTTTCTAACTTTATAGATGAAGAAAACGGGTACAGGGAAAAGAGAGACCCATAACTATGTGACTAGTTGGAGAAATAGCTATATAAATTCTGCCTCACATGGATACTATTAAATGTACAGGTTATTTCACCTCATTTTATGTAACTGAAATGACAGGCTTTAATATCCTAGAGGTGGGGAAGGAATGCACTTAGTAGTCAGGAAAAGATACTAAAACTTGGCCTCCAGGGCCTCCCTGTTGGCACAAGGGGTTAAGTCTCAACACTACGAAGCTATCACTAGCCACTGCATCTCGAGTTCAATCCCCAACCAGGGAGCTAACCCACATGGCGTAGCAGACTTCTCCTGTCTTGCCCACTGCTCCCCTCAGCGGTGTACTTCAGACAATCTGCCTGTTTTGCTCCCCACTCAATCACTGGTGAATCCTCTCACCCTCCTCCCCCACTACCTCTGGCCTACCTCCTATCTCCTGTATGCGTAAATAAATAAATCTCTAAAAAAACAAAAACCAAAAAAACCTTGGCCTCCAATAATAACAGTAAACTATATTACTACCTAATTTAAGGATTAAGGTGAAGAGTTGAAATATGTATGATTTGATTTAATAGGAAAGAGGGAAGAAAGGACTCCTTGATATATTTAGTGGCTTAAAGGATATTTGTGCAGTAGTAGTATAACCTTGAACATCCAACAATATAAAATGAATGAGTGGCTTAATATGGCGAGTTTAGTTAATGAAATTCTAGTCTCTTTTTCTATGATAAGTATTTCAACTTAATGTTCCAGGATATTTAGTCAATGTAGCAACATGGAGACTGGACATTAAAAGACTGTCATAATGGTCTCTTCTAGGACTGCCTGATCAAGACAGAAATAGCTCTGCCATCAAAGCTGCTGACAGCCTCTGACTAAAGGAAGAGTTAATAGCATGACATAATAAAATTTCAAAATTCTCCCAAACTAAAACATTTAGGTGAGATTTACAATGGATAAAGGGCAGGCTTCAGGTCTTACAAAAATGAATGTACAAAAATATTTTGCATTTTTTACTTTAGTATTTTTTTATTAAGCAAAGCAAGCAAACATAATGGAATTATACTGTGCACAAAGTTAAAATTAGATAACATGTTGCTAGGTTTACTTGCTGGAAAACTTAATAATCATGGGTCACATTAAAGAAGTGTGTACCTAGACATGAAATACACTCTTCTCATGATACCCTTTGCAACACATTTGATACGGATTGCTCAAATCTGGGTTAACATTTCAGTAATGACGCAAATCAATAAATGGTATGGCGAACACATGAAGTAGTAGAAAGAGCTGGCATGACAAGAATCTGGGTAGATATCAGGACAGTATTGTGATTATGAATTTGGTCAGAGCTGGATTCAGTTTCTCAACTCTGCCACCTCTTTAATCTTCAGGTTTTATCTACAGAAAAGGAATAATATGGACAATATCCTAACACTCTATAATGTTTTAGACAGATCAGAGATAACAGTTCTTAAACAAAGAACCTGATAGAATAGATGCTCAAACCAGGATTATTATATTTGTTACTGAGTAAAGGGCTGCCCATTCCTCATGGCAGAACAAGACCACCCAGAATAAGTTCCAGGAGACAAATTCCAATTTAATAGAGATTCCCAAGCCCTTAAGAAGCAATCACAATGGGATGGGCTCAAGTGTAAACTCTTTTTGAAGACTACACCCACTGACCAAAGGTTATAAATGTGATCAAAGAAACTAATATTATATGTAATTAGATGATTTATAATTTCCTTCTCAATACAGTTTCCTTGTTTTCTGTCCTATAGAAATAAAGGTTGAATTAAAGCCAAGAAAGTACAGTCTGGAGAATTATCTGATAAAATCAAGGAGCTGATCTTTCTCTAGTATGCCTAACATTTCCTTACTCAAATACGATTCCAATTCCTTTTAACTAAATTCATCATAAAGGTGAAAGTGAAAATATCATTTGCTAGTGTCACATGCAGTTTTAGGAAGCATGTTCCAAGTTCTACACCTTAGTTCTCATTGGTCTCACTATGTACTTAAAACTTTTCTAAGTTAACTAACAAGTTGCTTCACATTTATTTTTGTATTTCAATTTTTAAAACTCAAAAAATACTCACCTCCACCAAACTCTTTAGTATGAGATACAGCACATGATTCAGTAATGTCATTCTCCAAGCGACCAGGCTCATAACACTACAAATAAATAAAATGCAACATGGGTCACAAAGGAATCGAAAATAAACCCTTTACATTACATGCCTCAAGCTAAACTGTCTATAGCCAAAGATATAGATGCCTGGCTGGTTTTGACAATTAAAAGAACAACACACTTACAGAAAAGGATTCAAAAGAAACTTCCTGGGGAAAGGCTATTGATTAAAAAAATTTCAAAAAAAAAAAAAAAAAAGCTCCAAATACATGACTGCCACATACTCATTGAAAAAAAAAAAAATTTAAAGGTAGTATTCACAGACTCCCAACATATAAAGTAAAAAAAGTATAAAGGGTGTTGTTCTAATTGAAGTGGAAGAGAAAGAGAAGTGTATATATACTCAAAAACTCACCAGCTCAGTTCCATTTCCACACCACCTAAATTTACTAATTCCTTAATTGAATTTATAGCCATTACATTTTACACTGACTTATTTACTAGATTATTTCTAAATATTGAAAAGTTTTGTGTCATCGAATGTCTAATTTAAATGACTATAATTAATAGAAAGTAAAGCAACATTAAAGTCAAAATAAAACACTCAAAATACATCAAGAATAATTCCATACACAATTTACTGCCCCTGCTATTAAATCTTGCAGAAATTAATTCCATCCATGAAAATACCTCCTACAGGGTTAATATCCTTCACAATGACTATAAACAAAATTTTAGTGGCCACCAAAAAAAAAAAAAAATCAATATAATTGATATTATTTTTCCTATAAAGTTCCCAAAAGTTTGATGTCAAAAACAAGATAAAATACAGCTGTGGATTTCAGAATGCTCACAATATACATTAATCATAATACAACTTTTCTCATGTAAAATGTAGATCAGTTTTACAAAATAAAATGACAAATAGTAAACTACCCAGTTAAATGGAACAAAAAGACAAGTAGACAACTCACAAGAAATTTGCATAATTTAAAGAAAAATATCATCCATACTATATAGATGACTTATTTATAGTTCATTGCTAACACTCACCCAAACATGTGGAGAGAAAACAACTAAAATGTTTCCAAAACTACAGTCAAAAAATATTCTCATCTTTTACCTCATCAATTTTCTAAGTTAAAATAACACAGAAATAAAAATCCATCTGTTCTGTTTTTAACTTTTTCATGAAAGACACAACTATAAAAAATGAAGGGGCACACGCTTCAGCCTTAGAAAAAAGTTTGACGAAGGATTCAGATGCCAAATATAAAAAAAAACTCCTAAAAGGCAATCATAAAAAAGATTAATAGCCCAGTAAAAAATATATCTATGTTTGAACAGTCATTTCACAAAGACACAGGAGTGATCAATAACTGTAAACTAAGGGGTTCAATATCATCCATCACTGGGAAACACAAAATGGCTGACAAACTGAACACTGGTCAAGATGTGAAGCAACTGGAACTCTCATATACTGCTTGTGGGAAAATTGCTTAGGAGTTTCTTTAAAAGGTAAGCATACCTGAGCCAGCAATCCCACTCCTAAGTATTTATACCAAGAGAAATGAAAATGTGTGCCCACAAAAAGACAGAAAATATTCATGCTAGATTTAGGATTAATTAGTCCCCAAATGAAAATACACAAACATGCCTCTCCAGAAGAGGGTAACAATATTGCACTTGTAAATAACTGAGCAATGAAAGGCAATGAACCTATAAATAAATCTTTATCGGTATATCTCAAAAACATGTTGAACAAAAGAGTCAAACTAACAAAAAACAAAAAGCGAAACAATGTAGTATATCACATTAAAGAACAAGCATAACAAAATCAATAGTAACAGAATTAAGAAAGCTTTGCCTCTGGAAGAGATAATAATAAGCAACTGACTCTTGTGAACAGTGAGCACAAGAGGATTCTTTAGGGGTGGTGGGTAAAGAGTATATCTAGTTTGAGTGGAACTTACATGGTATATATAATTTCCACAGCCATTAAACAGAACAATTACGATGTATGCATTTTATTGGTATAAATTTTATCTCGACTGGAAAAAAGAAAGGAATTCTGGGATACCTTTGCCTATATAAATTAAAATAAATCATGCTTTTTATCCCCTTAGGAAAAAAATTAACTGATAAACGTGACATCCATGTTTTAGATTGTAACATTTTTGACTGACACAGCAGTATTCAAATTAACACTATTTTTAAATAATGCAACCTCAAAAACATTGAGATTCATCTTATTGCTTCAAATCACTTCTGTATGTCAATTACATCGCAATGAAACTGCAGGAAAACAACATTCACTCAACTAACCTGAATTCTTTCTTTCTTAGAAATTTGTGTGTATTTCGCCTCCAGCAATACTAAAACAATCTCCTCTGATAGCTTGTATAGGATGCTACTAAATTCATCAAATGAATGCCAATGTTATTTGCATGCGCAAAAATATTCAACTGAATCCTATCATTCCCCTGGCCCTCCCCATCTATCGCTTCCAACAGTTGCCAGGTGCCTAAGATTTGAACAAAGTGAAGAGAGAACGCAAGCACGGCAGAAAGAGAGAATGATCTGGAGACAAGACGGTGTCACTGAAACTTGTAAAAACTGCAAAGAAAGTTCAGGGAAGGAGATGAGCTTAAGAATAAATGAAAAGTTAATGTCATAAGACTGCTTTAAGAAAAAATAAAAAGAAGGACATAATGTGGCTTTCTAATAAGGTATAAGAACACAAATTAAATTTTATACTTCCATTCAAATCCAGATAGGTAAATATCTAACAAAACAACATAGGGGGCTTAATATAAAGGATATATATGTTAAAGCTAAACACTCAAATTATTCATGAAATATATACATCCTACAACTGAATGTTTGACATTTTCCTAAATTATTCCTCATAAATAAGGGAAGTAGAATGTTTCTAAGGACTTAATATCCAGATATCATTCATTATAGAATTAGAAATTAATTTTAATTAATTAGAATTAGTTTTCTATTTAAATCTATAGTTTAGGGCCTCCCTGTTGGCCCAGTAGTTGTCTTAGCACTATCACTGGGACAGCCCACCTCGGCAGCCTAAGTTCAATCCTCAGCCATGGAGCTAACCCACATATGGTGCAGACTTCTCCTGTCTCACCCACTGCTCTCCTCAGCAGTGTATTTCAGTCAATCTGCCGGTTCTGCTCTCCACTCTGTCTCTGGTGAATCCTCTCACTCCCCCCACGCCCCAGCTCCAGTTCCTCTATGCAAAAATTAAAAAATAAATAAGTCTATAGCTTAATGATGACTTCCTGTCTAATGAAAAGTTTTTGAGTTAGAAAACTTAGTTAAGGTCAAGTGTTTCAGCCTGGATAAATAACCAAACTGGATCTTTTCTGAGCTGTTATGCAGACAGCAATGGATTGACTTACAGAGAAATAAGTACAGTAGAAATAAGGTAAGCGGTTTTACACACAGAATTTAAACACATTAAGTTTTCTATATTTTTCATTTTAAAAGAAAATCTAAGCCAACTGATAAACACAAAAGCAAAACAGCCTCTTAAGATCTCTAAGACTAAGTATACACTGACTTTCTGCAATTTCTATGTATATGTAAATATTATAAGTAGAACTAAAAGGTTTTCAAATACCATTATTTCCTGATTTTGACTCTATTTTAGAATTGACCAAATTAACATACCTTTTTAGAAAGGCCAAGATCCCCCTTTTTGGGCATAAATCCAGGGTCTAAATCATTGGATTCAAGAAGTTTCTTAGTTGGTTTCCTCTGACGCTTACTTTCATAATTTCCTGAAATGCACACATCTTTTCATCAGATAATTTTGAAAATAGGCACAAGCTATTGTTTTTTTAAATCTACATACTACACAAAAATAAATCGACATGTTTTTTATATTTATCTCATCTTGTGGGGAATGACAGCGTAAGAGTTTATTTATTATAAAATATTAACATAAAACATGAAAACAGTTCCATTATAGACACAAACTAATATGAGGATGTTCTTATGTCAGTATGTGGATATATTTTTTTAATCACAAAAGAACTAAAGGAGAAATTAAAAAGGGCAAACTGCTTTTTTAATAATCCCTTGTTAGTAAGGTCGAAAGATTGAGAAGTAAGGTAAAAGTAGAGCCTGGATTCTGGATGTAAATAGACTAGATGTAATAGACTGTAAATAGATTAGAATTTTTGTGGTTTCTAAATAAGTGACACTTAAATTTACTTTCTAAGACTACACTTAAGAATTATATAAGAGCCTAAAACAGACTTTGACAAATAATAAGTAATGAAATGGTAAACATCTTTAATATTCTATAAAAATCTTTAGATTCTCTGAAATCTTTTAGATTTTGCCTTACTTGATTAAGCCTAATTGGAATAGTTTACTTAAAAGAACAACATCACAAACTATTACTGGAAATGCAAAAAAATCTCATAAAAAATTTCCCTGACTACAAAATTCAATAGTCAAATGGTGAAGTACGACAGTATGTTAGATCCAACTCTCACCAAGCGACATGTATATAAAAAATGATGAAGTGAAAAGCAATTGGTAATTAAATTCAAGGGAATATTTACACTAAGTTGCTTACAGTATTATCAGGTTAATTACATTATATGTTATTATATTTTGATCTCCATTTCACAGATGAGGAAGCCTATTCAGAGGTTAAACAACTTCCCAAGTAACACAAGAATTAGTGGTGACAGGATCTGAAGCACAAGTTTAATTTGCTTACTCTATTAGTAAGTACTTCCCCTCCCAAAGATCCTGTCATTCTAGGTGTTGACTGACACAACTGTTGATGAAAAATCATGAAGAACAACAATGGAGAAAATAATAACTTTTTAAAACATGCTTTTTTGACAATGTACCTCCAATTTACCTCATGGTAAATAACTATATCCAATTAGCCAATTTTTCAGATTTCCTAGGAAATAAGTGGCAGTTTATTGTATACAGGTATATTATTGGCTTCCCATCAAAACATACTAAGATCTCCAGCTTCCTCTAATCATACCCACTTACACACTGAGATCCCATCACCATCTTACCTGGTGTTTTAACTAGCAATTCCTCAGACTCAAGGGCAGGCCGTGGAGAGACTTCCGGAGCCACAGGCACAGACAAGGTCAGTTGTGGCAACTCAGCATGTCCACCTCCAAGTTCTGATTGAGCTAAGGGCCCTTCCAAAAATGGAGCCTCCCTTTCAAGAACTGGAGGCTCTTCTTTGGTTGAAATCAAAGAATTCTCATCCAATTGCTTGTTCTGAGCACTAGATCGACATCGGGCTAAAAGGCTTTCCTCTTCACAGCGGGAACTTACCTAAGAGCAAAAGATAAAAATAGAAACCATGGGACAAAGTTACAAATTTGAGTGCCAAAGTGACTAACACACTTACTACAGGAATGAAATTCTGACATATACACAATACCATGGATAAAGCTTCAAGACATTACACTAAATAAGCCAGATTCAGAACAAAGATGCCACCTATATGAGGTGCATATGGTAGTCAAATTCATAGGGGCAGAAAATAGAATGGCAGTTGCCAGGGTCTGGGGAAAGAGTAAATGCAAAGCAGTTTTGTTTTTTTTTTTTAAAGGCCTATTTTATTTATTTATGCATAAAAGAACTGGGGTGTAGGGCAGAGGTACAGGAGGTAAGAGGATTCACCAGAGACAGAGTGGGGAACAGAACAGGTGAATCTGCTGAAATACACTGCCTAAGGGGAGCAGCGGGCAAGAAAGGAGAGGTCCGCTGCGACATGGCCAGGGATTGAACTCATGCCACAATGGCTGGCAATAACTTGATAGCACTGAGACTAAACCCCTGCGCCACAAGGGAGGCCCCAAAAGTAGTTTTTTAATAGGTACAGAATTTCAATTTGGAACACGGAAAGGTTCTGAAGATGCTAGATGATGGTGATGGTTGTTGTACAACAAAGTGACTATACTTAATGTCATAGAACTACTTATTTTTAAATGGTAAATTTAAGTAATATATATATTTTGCCACAATTTTAAAAAAAGATGTTTTTGCATGACTTTAGAAGGCATATAACATCTAGTTTCCCACAGTGGTGACTGCTGATCCTTTTGAAAGATGACTTTAAAAATTTAAAAAACTTTTTTTAAATTGTAGATACCCCAAAGCTATAAAAACTCATTAAGGTCATAGTGATAATGCAAAAAAAAAAAAAAAGAAGGCAGTAAAAAAGATTCCCTAATGTTACCAATTTAAACAAATAATAATGAATAATGGAATAATGATGTTAAATTGGTAAAATAATGGCAAAGAAATAAGTATTCTGCTTTTCAACTATTTTAGGACAATAAAAGGATTCAGTTAATGAGAGAAACTGCTAATTGATACAATCAGAACAGTAAAATTTCAAAGTCTTAATTTTTAAACTCATAATGTTAATATAGGAAACTGTTGATATAGGAAAAATCTTTTGATTATTAAAAATCATCAAGGAAATGGATCTTTTGGAGACAAAGTAATCACACACGTATTGTTTCTTATCAAAAAGCGTAAAACATAACTTAAAAGAATAATCGGTCACCACTGTGGGAATCTAGATGTTATATACCTTCTAATGTCATGCAATATAGGACAGAATATTATTTAGTGTAACCGAGTTAAAAATGTTTAACATGAATCTATCAAATTGTCAGTTAGACCTTCCACTTAGCAAGGAACATAAAGTAAAAAGAAACATGCTTAGTGACTGACACCTATGAGACAGCAATCACACCAATATAGATGATGTGTCAATCTTAAGGCTTACATAGATAGGGTCATAGAAAAAAATTTCTGGATTTAAAGAAACTTAAGAAATCTAAGAACTAGGAGGCTTTCCACGGCCTTGAGTTAAGTTTCAGTGCTATCTCCAAGATCCCCATGGACGCAGTAGACCTCTCCTGTCTCGCTTGCTGCTGCCCTCAGCAATGTATTTCAGTGGATCTGTCCGTTCTGCTCCCCACTCTGTCTCTGGTAAATACTCTCACTCCCCTGCACCTCTGGCCTGCACCCCAGTTCTTCTAAGCCAAAAAAGAAAGAAAGAGAGAAAAATAGAGGGAAGAGAGGAAGGGTGGGAGAAATTGTAAAAACGAGATACAACATGTAGTCCTACACTGAATCCTGGTTTGGATAAACAAGGTAAAGTTTGGGCAACAAATGGGAAAATGCGATATGGATTTGCTATTAGATAAATTGATCTTATTAGATAGATGTGATTTTAGTTATAAAAAATACATTAAATTTTAGATATGCAGATTCTTTACTGAACATTTTATCCTAATAATATTCCTAAATGACTAAAAACTCTCTGAAAGCAAAGGAGCAACATACATACACACATCCCCATAGACTCATTTATGCATTTTCTGTAAAACTGGTATACACTAGGCACTACACTAGAAGCTGGAGATAAAAAAAAAATAAAGCTAAGAATGCAAGATTCCAGTTAAAGAAATCTTGCTACATGAAGAAAATATGACAATGAAGGCAGCATTGCAGTATACTAAAAGGACAAATGAAAGATTGCTGAAATAATGGGACATACCTTGTGCACCTGTTCCTGTGCCTTCTTTTGTTTTTTCTTAGGAGCAAATATCTGGTCATACTCTTCTGTATATTCCAGAAGCCACTTGCTTGGCTTCCTAAGGCGTTTCTTCTCCAATCGTACACCTAATTAGAGAAACAAACTCAGTATTAACAAAAAATTTAGAGAAAAGCTCAACATTTTCATACAACCATCCTCATGCTCAAAAAGGTACAAAGATGGGACTTCATATAACAAAGAGTCTCCCTTAAACTACAAGAGGTTATACATGACTTGCCATTGCTTTTCATATGCAGAAGTTGAGGAGTTGGGGGATGGTCATTGTTTTACACACACACACACACACACACACACACACACACACACACACACACAGAGTCAAACTGATCTTAAGAAAAAGAATGATTTGAAACTAGTATCCTATAGTGACTAATACCAGTACAAATAATGCAAATATTAAAATACAGATTACGAATCAGGTAAAGTCCAATATACAATGATTTACTTGAAATAAAATCTTATCAGAACAGTGCAGATATTTAAATAGTATATTTACCTCATCAGCACTACCACATGATTTCAAAAGCACTTTACAAATACTTCATATCATGGTTGTAGTGATTTTCATATTAGAAAAATGAGGAGTATTTATTTCTAAGTAGAATTATACACACACACACACACATAGTTAGCTAGTTATATGCATGCCATCTCAATGACTAAAAAACTGTATACTCTGCATGTCAAAGACAGAAAAAAAAACAGGATAAAAATATAACTTTGGGTACTTGCTTTTAGAAAAAAATCCATCTTATGGTCAAAATACCAAAGAATCATACCATTTTTCTTTTAATTAGTGATAAAACATATATATTATTTCCCTGTAAAACATTATCCTGTTTTTAGTATACTTAACATGTGACAGGTTACTATGCTGTAAGGTCCTTCGAAGCAGAAGATAATGCCTACAGAATGCAGGACATAGTCTCTTCCAGAACGTAAGCTATTCATGGTTTTCCTGCCTTAGATGATAATTATGACAATAGTGATGTTGTCTCAAAAACAAACAAACAAACAAAAAACAAACAGGGCCTCCCTGGTGGCGCAGCAGTTAAGTGCTGCGCTGCGGAGCTGTCAGCGGCTAAGTGAGTTCCATGCCCCGCCAGGGAGATGCCCGCATGGTCCAGCAGACCTCTCTCTCCTGCCTTGCCCGCTGCTCCCCTCAGCAGTGTATTTCCATCAATCTGCCTGTGCGGTTCCCACTCTGTCTCTGGTGAACCCTCTCCTAGCCCCACACCTCTGGCCTGTACCCTAGCTTGTGTACATAAATAAATAAATCTTTAATTAATAAATAATTTATCTTTATTTAACAAACAAACAAACAAAACCCAGAAAAGTTGACACCAAAAAGGAAAGGTTGCAGGCATAGCTAATTTGCCACAGACTCTGAAGTGTTGGCACATATGGAAAGGAGTCATAAAATATTTATCAGGGTAACAAGAAGACATTACTTTCTTTTCACTAATTCTAACTACTGTAATTTCATAGCAGTAAAATACAATTTCATTTATTTACATTTAATATAAAAGAAGTTGAAAACGTATGTTCTACACATGGATGGCTGCAAAATTCCTAACTGTCAAAACTAGGAAGGAACCATGATATAGATTAATGGATAAATAGTGGAATATCCAGTCAAGCAGGCAATGGAATATTATTCACTATTAAAAAAAGAAAAAAATATTACTCTGTAAAAAGACAGAAAAGAATCTTAAATGCATATTACCAAAAGAAAAAAGTCAATCTGAAAAGACCACATACTATATATGTGTTTGTCAAGGGGTGGGAGTAGAGGGATTAATAGGCAGAACATACAGCACTTTTAGGGCAGTGAAAAATACTATGTATAATGCCATGATTATATATCACTTGTCCAAACCCATAAAATGTGCATCAAAAGCAAATCCCTAAGGTAAACTGTGGACATTGGGTGATTACAATATGTCAAGACAAGCTCACAAAGTCTAAAAAACATAGCACTCTGGTGGTGTGTGGGGGCAAGATTATGTATGTGTCTGGAGAGTGGGTATATGGGAAATCTCTGCATACCTCAATTTTCCTGTGAACCTAAAGCTGCTTTAAAAAAATGAGGTTTTAATTTAAAAAAGAAAAGTTTATGGTAAAGACTGAAATAGCCGTCAAACTTGCATACCTATGGACCTCTCAATATAATAAAGGGACTTGCTAAACCTTGTAACCACTGGAATCTTCCTAAATTCTCAGCGTTATACAATAAAAGTGTAAGTGACCCAAACTGAAGAGGTTTTCCCAAGCAAGCATTTCAAAAGAAGTTAAGACCATAAGCCAAGTAATTATTTAAAAATCTTTCCCTAAAAAGGGCCTCCCTGGTGGTGCAGTGGCTAAAGTCTTGGCACTACACCAAGTCATCACAAGCCACTGGAGCACGAGTTCAATCACAGCCAGGTAGCTAACCCACATGGTGCAGCAGACCTCTCCAGTCTCGTACATCTGCCTGTTCTGCTCCCCATTCTGTCTCTGGTGAATCCTCTCACACACACCATCCCCCACACTTTCTGGCCTATACCCCAGTTCTTGTATACATAAACAAATAAAAATAAATCTTTCCCTAAAAATGATTAATGTCTGAAAATTTTTATCTTGGAGAGGGAAAAAAATCTTAACACACCTTGGGAATAAATGTGTGCATCTGTACCTATGACAGCTGATGACAATTACTTTATACTTTGAGGCAAATGGAAAGTAGTTATTATATTCCCATTAGTCATGGCATCCAAATTACCAAACACCAGTGACATCTTTAACAGATTAAAACCAAAGAAATAATAGTGAATACAGGGGTTATTTACTACACACAAGGCACTATTCAGCCACATAACATTCATGAATCACCATCCTCACTTCAACCCAAGGCAGGTGATGATATCCCCATAAATAATGTAACTGAGGTTCAAAAAGGAAATGCCTTGCCAAAACCCATTTGAGTCATGACATTATTTAAGTGGATAAGGCCACAACTCACAAAATCTGTAAAAACTCCAAATCCACTGGGTTCCTTTCACAAAAACAGACCCCTATCCTATCATATTATCACATCCTTCAATCTCCTCTGCCACTAGCCAAACTAACCAGATTTCAGTCCTAGCAGCTTCCATGAGTTAATTTTCCTTCATTTTCCTCTTGAAGACATTGTCCTCCATAATTTCTTTATATTACCTCTCTCATGTAACTTTTCAGACTAAGCTTTAGTCCTCCAATTCTCTACTTCCCTGAGATCCACAGGAAAACAAGCAAACAAAAGACTGGAAGTTAGTGTATACAGATACAGAAACCCTATCTGACAAACCTATAGGTTTCTGTACAAGCACATATATTGCTCCTGACCAAAGTTATATAGAACAATCCTTTAGCTTTAAAATTTGGCAGTGGGTAATTGACATCTGGTATAAATGAAAGTTTTATCAGAATATAGTCATCAAGCTCCTTTATTTACATGTAGTTCATGTCTATTTTTGTGCTACAAAGGCAGAGTTGAGAGTTGAAGAGACAGATAGTAGGAATCACAAAGTCTAATGTAGTTACTACGTGGCCGGTTAAGAAAAAGTTTAACTCCATCCTTAGGCTGAACAATGGAGTAACAATAACAAAAATAGTTTGGTCAAAGTCAAATGATTTAAAACTGAACATGCTTCCTGGCTGTTCCTAGGCTCCTGTTTCTTCCCTTCTCAATTATACCTGCTGAAGCTGAAAGACACTGCCACGTGCCTATGTTAATTATGTAAACCACCTTTGAGTTGAAAGAGCCCAAGGAAATCAGCTAAACCAAATATTCTAAAAATGGTCAAATTGAGGCCAAAATAAAGTGATTTGCCAAGCTAAAGTAAAGGATACTAAAAGCTAGAAAATTATGAGTCAGTGGAGAGAAGTGTAAATATTGCAAATATTTGCAATAAATGGTACAAAGCAAAAAGCACAAGCCACTACATTTCATAGCAAATACACACATATTCCTAGTAGATATAGGACCTATTATGAAGAATTGAGATAAACTGCTAATACAAGTCTAGCAATACATGGTATACACATACCAGTTAAAAAATTACGAAAGTCAAAAAGTTGAAACAAGTCCAAATGTTTACCAATTGATGAAATAAAATGTGGTATATACATACTTTGGAATACTATTAAGTGAGAAAAAAAAGAACAAAATATTGCTATTTGCTACAATACGGGTAAACCACAAAAAGAACAAGACCCAAAAATAACACACGATTTCATTCACATGAAAGATCCAGAAAAAGCAAATCTATAGCAGCAGAGACATTAGTGGTTGCCTATGGCTAAAAGTACAAAAAGGTCTAACTGGATTAGGATAAAGGAATCTTACTGGATTAGTAAAAAACAGTCTAAAACTGGCTTATGGGGATGGTGACACAATTCAGTAAATTTACTAAAGTCGTTCATTTGTACACTTAAAATGTGTGAATTTTATAGTATGTAAATTACACACTGAATAAATTCATTTAATGAAAATCCAAGTCCCTTTAAGGATGAATAGCAATGTTTTCTCTCCATTATCAAAATGGGGAATTTTCCCAGAGAACTAGAGTACTAACAGCAACATCTCTCTACCCAAACATATTATTAGCCCTCGTCATACCTCTGATTCCTGAGTTCTAGAACCTCAGGGACAGTTTTTTGTAAAAAAGCAAAACCCAAACAACTCTTCTTAATAATAGCAACCTACAATAGCCCACGCCTCCTCCGTTGAAAACAAATAAAAATACTACATAAAATATTTTAAGACTATCTTTGAAGAATTAAAGCACTGACAAGATTATAATGAACTGTATCCCAAAAACTAACAGGAAGTACTAACCCAGGGAAATAGCACACTGAAACTGTTTTTGTCCTGACTGGCATTTGGCCATACTATTAAAGTGAAAAGGGCAGAAATTTAAATGGGACTAAATTAGGGCCCCAAATAGCTCTATCCTCAGAGTTATGGTGAAGCAGAAGTACACAGTACCTCAACTTGCAGGACACTGCAAGGAAAGGTGCCTTAATAAAGAAAGAAAAGAAAGAGGAGGAGGAATAAATCTTTGAGAAGTTGTGGATGGCCCTCCTGTGGATTTGCTATTTTGGAAGGTCAGGAATATAGAAAAATTCAAAAGAAAATCAGTGAATATAATCAATATATCATGTTAAAAGAAAAAAGTAAGAAAGCATGATCACCTCAATAGAAACAATATCTCAAGTAAACAAACTAGGTATAGAAGGGAATTTTCTCAGCCTGAAAAGGCCATTTATCAAAATCACAACTAAATCAGTTAACTATGAAGGATCACAAGTTTCCCCCCTAAGATCAGGAACAAGACAAAGTTGTCTGTTTATTCCACTTATCCTCAACACTGCACTGAAGACTCTAGCCAGATCAATCAGGAAAGGCAGGGAGGGGGAGAAGCATCAAAATTAGAAAAGATGAAGTAAAACTATCTCTATTAGCTAACATTATCACGTACACAGAAAATCCTAAGAAATTTACATTAACGCTAGAGTTTAAAAAAAGACAAGTTCAGGGCCTCCTCGGTGCTGCGCTGACAGCAGCAGCAATGCTAGTTCGACGCCCGGCCAGGGAGATTCCCACATGGCCTGACAGACCTCTCCTGCCTCGCCCGCTGCTCCCCTCAGCAGTGTGTTTCCTTCCATCTGCCTGTTCTGCATCCCACTCTGTCTCTGGTGAACCCTCTTGCTGCTCCACACCTCTGGTCTGTACCCTAGCTTGTATGCATAAATAAATAAATCTTTAATAAAAAAAAAAAGACAAGTTCAGCATAGTTGCAAGATACAAGATCAACATACAAAAATCAAATATATATTTATATATACTTGTGATGAGCAGTACAAAAATAAAGCTAAGAAAGTAACTTCATTCATAATAGTGTAAAAAAAAACCCCACATTTGTTACAGGGCCTTCCCAATGTGTAATGGGTTGGCGTGATTGTGGGTCCTCACCTGTGCACTTACAAGGGACTTATAATGAGACTCAACTGCAGGCACACACAAAAAGGTTGATAATGGGTTTATTTACAAAAAGGGGAAATGAATAAATAACTCAGGGAGAAAGAGAGAGAAACTAGTGAATGTGTCCTACCAGTTCCACTGAGCTGGAAACCCAAGAGCATGCTGAAAGCTGGCAGGGGGAAAAAAAGGACGCCCCTCACCCCCACCCCTCAAGGCTCACGTTTGGTTATACACCAAACCTGGCTGCTTAACTCCACCTCAGTTTCAAGCAATACTCCCTTTGGTGGTGATGACATTATGGGATTTGTAGTCCTTGGTGTCTTGGATCTCTTTGGTCTGGGGTGGGGTCCATAAAACCTATTTGTGGAGTTTGTTCAGGGCATCCTTTCCCCCCAACACAATGAAATACTTGGAATACATTGAATAAAAAGAAGCACAAGACTGAAAACTACAAAACACTGCTGAAAGAGATGAAAGAACCTAGATTAACAAAAAGTCACTTTACATAGTTTGGAAAACTTAGTATTGTTAAATGCAACACTATCCAAATTGAACTACAGAGTCACAGATTTTGCACAATCCCTACCCAAAACACCAGCTAGCCTTTTTGCTATTGACAAGTTGGTAGTAAAATTAATATGGAAATGCAAAATATCTACAAGAGTCAAAATTATCTTGAAAAAGGACAAAGCTGGAGGACTCACACTTCTAATTTCAAAGCTATAATAATTAATTACTGTAAAGGTGAGTACTTAAGACTTTGTGGTACTGGCATAAAGACAGATAACATGTACCAATAGAAAATAACTGAGACTCCAGGAAAAAAAAAATCACACATGGTCAAATGATTTTCAACTAGGGTGCCAAGACTATGCAATGAGGAAAGCATACTCGTCCACAAATGGTGCTGAGACAACCTGATCAGGCATGAAAAATTTTGATGCCCTTAGACAGACATCAAAAGCACAGCAATTAAAGAAAAAAATAGATGACAAACTAGACTTCATCAAAATTAAAACTGTTTGTACTTCAAAAGACATAATCAAGGATATAAAAGGTAAAACCACAAAATAGGATAAAGTATTTGCAAATCATAGCTAATCAAGACCATATAAGGAATTCTTACAATAATGAAAAGACAAATTGCCTGATTTAAAAAGCAAAGGATCCAGATACATATTTTTCTCCAGAGTTACATGTGACCAATAAATATAAGAAAGGATGCTGAACATCATTAGTCATCAAGGAAATGCAAATCAAAGCCACAATGTTGAGATACCACTTCACACCAACTAGGGCAACTATAATCAAGTAACTGTGGATGAGGAGGTGGGAAACTGGAATCCCAATACACTGCTAATGGAAGTAACATATGGTAAAACTCCTCTGTAAAACATTCTGGTAGTTTCTCAAAGGTATATAGATAATTACCAAATGACTCAGCAATTCCCTTCCTAGGTATATACCCAGTAGTAGAAATGGGGGGGGGGGGGAGACAAAAAAATTGCACATGAAAATCTGAAAGAGCATTATCTATAAAAACAAAAAGTAGGGCCTCCCTGGTGGCGCAGCGGTTAAGCGCTGTGCTGTGGAGTTGTCAGCAGTGGTGACACTAGTTTGACGCCCGTCCAGGGAGATTCCCACATGGCGCAGCAGACCTCTCCTGCCTCACGCGCTGCTCCCCTCAGCAGTGTATTTCCATCGCTCTGTCTGTTCTGCTCCCCACTCTGTCTCTGGTGAACCCTCTCACTGGCCCACGCCTCTGGCCTGTACCCCAGCTTGTATGCATAAAATAAATCTTAAAATAAATGAATAAACAAACAAACAAAAAAAGTAGTAACAACTCAAATGTCTTAACTGATGAAAGAATAAAAAAAGTATCACTTATTTTATGGGATTCTGGGGGCATTAAAAGGACATGAAGCAAGAGTAACATCACCAAGATAGCAGAAAAGGAAGTTCCCAGATCACTTCTCTCATGGAAAGAGCAAATATGCATCAAAATACCGTTATAAGCACCTCAGAAACCAGTTAAGAAGTTCCAGTACCACATGCAAAACTGCTAAGCCAAGAACAACTGCACTGGAATGGGTTTAAAGAGCCAATTTAATTAATTTGCAATTCCTACTTCCAAAAATCAGCACAATTGATGGTACCCCTTATGGTATGGCTGGGGGGATAGTGGCATGAGGGATGGGGGAGTTGGGGTTGAACATGTGTCCAATAGTCCAGCTCCTTGTAGGATTATCTGAGGGATGACTTACTTGACTTGAAAGACTAACAGAACCCACATAATCCGGATGCTTGGGGGCCACTGAAAACAAGGGAGAGAGTAAACAGCACACTTCAGAAATGGAGGGCCTAAGATGAGGCAAATAGCAGGCAACAAAGTTCAGTGTGGATCTAGAGATAGTAAAAATACTGGCTTCTCTGTAGAAAGGGAAGGAAAGAAGTAATCTGGACTTCTGGAGAACTGCCCAAGAGACTGGTATTTGGCTTGCCTATTTTTGGCAACTGATAGAGAACTGGCATACTTTGAATACCTGGGGGGTAACTGAGAATGAAAGTAAGGAGGCTTTTTGCAGTAGTACAGTGAACCTGAAGCACTACCAAAAAGAAAAAAAAAAATCACTGGATGGAGCAAGCTGCTGAAAAAGAAATGGACAAACCTTTTCAATTAGGAAATTACACACACGCACAAACCCAGATAAACTCAAGCTCTGTAAAAAGGTTTGCAAGGTCCCCAGACTCTCTAGCTGAAATCACTCGTCAACAGTGAGATCATTATTGACTTTAAAAGGCCCTATATCTGTAGTATCTTGGTGTGCTGAACATGAATATAACCCTGAAAATATTTTATTAGCTCTCATTTTGAAGATATTTCATATAATACATTTTATATGTTTTACCGTGTAAATTTATCCAATAGGACTGCAACAACATCCTAAATCAGCCTAGAATGATGTAATATTGCATCACACTGCATAATACCATCATGCACACATCATCCAGAGTTGACTGCATCATTTTCTGATGCAATGCAATACTTCTGCCAGGTGGCTGCTGAACTAAGCTGTTGTCAGCAGTGCACTAGATAAAGCTCTGTCAGAAAGGCTGAGCACTGAAAATATTTCAGACTTTGTGCGAGACAGTGTAGGCTACTGTTTCATAGAACTGTTATTATTTTATCTATTTAGGCACAATACAGAACAGTAATGCCTCGAAAGTGTGTTAATAGTGTGGACAATTTCTGCTCTATTTGTGAGGAAGTGACATTTGCCAGCCAGAAGAAAAGTATCACTTCTCAAGTGAAGAAGGCTTATCATCTTTACTTCGGATGCACGGTTGGTGACCAAGACAAGCCCTGGGCCCTGCACATATGCTGTGCTACATGTACAATACAGCTTTCATAGTGGTTCAATGGCAAAAGACCATCAATGCCATTTGCAGTCCCCATGGTGTGGAGAGAGCCAAGCAACCACAGAAAAGACTGACTTCTGCTTGGTTCCTCCTCTTTCCAGTGGAATAATGAAGCAAAAGAAGTTGAGAATAGTCTACCCAAACATTCTGTCTGCATTGAGACCAGTTCCACATGGTGAGGGACCTCCAATTCCAGAACCTCCAGCACAATATTCTCTTGATTCATCTGATGAGGACAAGGGTGAGCCGACCTGTTCTCCTGTTCCATCAGCATGCAGTGATCCAGATTTTCACTGTGGTGCATCATCAACACCGCACAGGAAAAACTAAATGACCTGGTTTGTGATTTGGACTTATCCAAGAACAAGGCAGAATTGCTAGGATCAAGACTCCATCAATGGAATCTTCTAGAAGAAGATGTCACAATTTCTTTAGATTGAAAGTGCCACCAGCCGTTGGGGCCTTTCTCCAGAAAGGAAAGTACTCTGGTATTCTGTTCCGATATTGATGGCCTCATGAATGCCTTAGAAATCACTCATGACCCACAAGATTGGAGACTATTTCTAGACTCTTCGAAACTGAGTCTTAAGCTGTACTTTTGCATATTGGAAACCGTCTTCCATCTATTCTATTCCTGAACAGCTGTATGAGAGACAAGTGAAGAAATCTAAGAAGTAGTCTATGACTTGATTTTTTACAGGTATTAACTGTAGGCCTATTACTATTGGCATGCCTTTCGTGATGTAAACATCAATTTATTGCAGATCACACACACAAAAAAAAAAACTAGAGCCAAAATTAGAATTTGACTATCATATTCGTGTTGAGCATATAAATTGATAGGAAATGACTAATTTTATTTCAGTAACATGACTTTTGTAAAAATTTGTTGACCAGTGTCATCAGAGTATCATCAGAGAATTTGCAAACCAAAACCACAAACACCTCAATACCTGTTAGGATGGCCTTTACTTAAAAAAAAAAAAGTGTTGGTGAGGAAATGGATCAATTGAAATCCTGTGCACTTGCTGGTAGGACAGTAAGTTGGTACGGTCACATGGAAAAAGGTATGAGGAGCATTGAAAAATTAAAAATAGAATTATGTGACCAATATATACTTCCATGTATATAGCTAAAAGAATTGAAAGTAGGGTCTCAAAGAGATATTTATATACCTATGTTCATTGCAGCATTATACACAACACTTTAGATATAAAACATGGGCCTCCCTGGTGGCACAGGGGTTAAGTCTCAGCACTATGAACCTATCAGCAGTCACTGCAGCATGAGTTTGATCCCCGGGCAGGGAGCTGATCCACATGGCACAGCAGACCTCTCCTGTGTCGCCCCCTGCTCCCCTCAGCAGTGTTATTTCAGTCAATCTGCCTGTTTTGTTCCTCACTCTGTCTCTGATGAACCCACTCACATACCGCCCCCCACCCACACACACACCTCTGGCCTACACCCCAGCTTGGATGCATAAATAAGTAAATCTTTAATGAAAAAAAAAAAAAGATATGGAAGCAACCTAATGTCCACTGACAAATGAATTTTTTTTAATGTAGCACGTACATAAAATGAACTACTACTCAGTCTCATAAGAAGGAGGAATCAAAATGATCTAACTACAATAAGGCAACGATTGCATGATTCACTTAGATAACATATCTAAAGTAATCAAACTCAGAGAAAAAGGGAATGGTGGTTGTCGGGCTAGAGGATGGACGAAAGGAAGAGTTGATCAATGAGAACAGAAGTCAGATTCACAAGATGAGAAAGTTCTAGAGCGCAGAGTTAATACTATAAAACACAATTTAAAATTAAGAGGGTAAATCAAAGCAAAAGAATCAAACATAAAAGCATCATCTTTTGTATGAATTCACTTATATGAAATACATAGAATAAGTGAATCTACAGATAGGGAAATAAAAGATCGATAAGGGTCAAAGTTTTCTTTCTGGGGTTATGCAAAAATGATCATGCTGACAGTGTCACAAGACTGAATATAATGAAAACCACTAAATGAATGCAAATTTTTAAAAAGCTGAGTTTTGTGGTGTGTGAATTATATCTCAACAACGCAGTCAGAAAACAGGATCTATTATAGGAAATATCTGAGAAATCTTGTATTTAAGGATATTGAGCTTTATCTTTAACTACCTTGCATAACACCAATACTTTGAAAGACTTCTGCTAAGGTAAATACCCTTACAGTTGAGGTTTTTAAAAATTTATTCTCAAATCTCATTCTATAAGGGATGTTAAACATCAAGGCCTTTTTGCAAAAACACATGTTCCCTTTTGTCTATCAAGTAAGTGGACCTTCCTTAAATTGTGGTCAAAGGGAGTGTAATACACAATAAAATCTATCTGCTTTCTGTAAACTACAACTGGATTTAAATCTTACCTTTAGAACCTATTAGCTGTACTACCAGATGGTGTCACAAATAGCTTACAGGTTTTATTTCTTTATCCCCACCACCCCAGGGGAGAACTTGAATGAAGTCACCCACTACCATAAATTCCAGTCAAGTTTGCTACATTTGGGGAAATAACAGGTATGAGCACACCTGGAGTGCAATGGGTGAGATTCAATGTGGGAAAACCACTTTTGTGATCGTGTATCTCCCCTGCCAGATAAGTATGATTTCATAGATTTAAAAAGGTAGGATAATGGGGAGTAGGAACAAAACAACTTGCTAAAATTAAAAGGGAAAAAAGCTCTTGCTAAAACAATTTCTGAAAGTATATGGAAGCCAGATCCTCGAAATTCAAACCCTTCTACATAAAGCCAAGTTTCTTTACTTCAAGTGATAAGCATTCCCTCCCCATTTACACTCAATCCTTCTATTAAAACAGACCAACTTCAGTGCCTCCCTGGTGGCGCAAGGGGTTAAATATCAGCACAGTGAAGCTGTCAGCAGCCACTGAAGCACAAGTTCCATCCCAAGCCAGGGAGATTCGCACATGGCACAGCAGACCTCTCTTGCCTTGTCCGCTGCTCCCCAAGCAGTGTATTTCAATTAATTTGCCTGTTCTGCTCCCCATTCTGTCTCTGGTGAATCTTCTCACTTCCCCATACCTCTAGCCTCCACCCCAGTTCTTGTATACAAAAATAAATCAATCTTTAAAAAAAAAAAAAAAAACAGACCAACTTCAGAAGGGCATCATTAATCATAGCTTCCTCCAATCCCTTTCTGTCAGAAGTCCTTACCTGGTTCAGGGAGCTCAGGCTGGGGAGTCAAACTGGGAATTCCTGGCTCCTTTTGGATCTCCTCAATGCTGGCAATGGACTTATCACAAACATTCAACCTTGGCCCAACTGAATCTAAGTGGCCAGCATGATTTGGATCTGTCAATGCATCCTCTAGTATATTCGTCGAAGGAGCAGGTCTATGCTCTGAGAATTCATCTTCCTTCTTCACAGGGTCAGCAGGAAGCAAGACTCCAAAGGCACCCTCAGAGTTTTCTTTCTCCCTAAATCTGTTAGTGCGCTTACGAGGTTTAGGGCGCCTTTGGTTTAAACGCTGCCATCGCTTTTTAGGCACCGTCTGATTTACACCATTGGGTTCATCATTTTCACTGTTCATTTCAGAGTCCAGCTCTGGGCCTTTGCTGTTTTCATAAGAGGCACCCTTTTCAGGAATTTTATCAGAGTCAGAATGTTTAACTTTGTTATCAAAGTGTACATCTGAAAAATGGGCACCATCTTCACTTGTTAAATGGCCCATTAATTGAAGGGGTTCTTCTTTACCAGAGTCTTCTGCCCCATCTCTCAAGGACCCATTCCCTGAAAGTCCATTCTCTCTGTCGACCTGCAGTGCAGCCGCCAGAGTAACAGCAGGATGCCGATTCAATTTTCTTTTGCGCTCTGTCTTTAAGGCTTTACGGTTCATTATGTTCTTTCCCATCTGGACTGAAAAACCATCTCGCAATTTGGATGATGGTTTTGATCGCCCACAATTGCGCCTAGTAACACAGTTTGAACGACTTTTGCCAGAAGCAGGGAGGTCTCTTCTTTCAGATGCTGAGCCAGGAAGAGAGGTGGACAACTCCCCAGAGAGCACAGAGTTGCCACCAACAGGGATAGGACGGGTTGGGTCCTGAGGACCATCTCCATTTTTTTCTGAATTTTGAGTGGAGCCTCCTGAAACCAAGGCCTTAGAAGCCCCTATAGGGCTACTAGTGGAACAGTCCCCAAGACCAGGACTCCGATAAGAGACCAAATTTTGAGCCGTCATTAACCGTTGTTCCTTAGTCTTACTATCATGCATATCTTTCAGCATCATTAGCAATGTACTAAATTTGTAGTCTGGTTCAATAGGTATATGATTCTGACCAGAGGAAGCAGAAAAAAGTAATGGTTTTGATGGCTTTGATGTTCCAGAGTCATTGACATCTTCCCCTAAGGATCTATAAGAGAGTTCCTTCAATTCTGACAGAACATGTTTCACCACTGCTGTTTCTATGTCACTTGAATCCCTGGTTTTCTCATGCATGTTGCTCAGTAGTTTCAGCCCATCTACTTTCCCACTTTTGGAAATGCTGGCCAAAGGAGAGCCTTTGGTATCAGAAGAGCAGCATTTCAAACTGCAGTCCTCATTTGTAACTGGAGATTCTACCGTAACCGGACTTTCTTTATGCTTGCACTTTATACTACGGATCTTGGGCTGTTTATTTTTTGAATGTAATAAAGCCTGATTTGAAGCCCCACCTTTTATTAGTGAGTTCTCATTGGAAATGCTTGACGGTGTACTGAATTTTGCAGAGAGGCCATCATTTCTAAAATCTGACTGGGGTTTGCGAACAAGAGCAGATACCTTAAGATCAGAGAGATTAACCTGAGATGTCTCAGTTCCAGGTTGTGCTGTCTTAGTACAATCCGTTAGGTGATCTGTATGTGAGTTAGTAATGAGTGACTTCTGCTTTGCTTTTACCTTAGTGTTTGTGGCAGAATACCTAGGATACTTTACCTTTTCATTTTTCTGCATGGATAACACATTCTCTGTCCTATCAAAAGCATCTGTAATTTCAAGGACACTGTTATCAGATTCTGAGCTGTGATCTATGGGGTCCAGATCACTGCTCCCATCATCAGAAGTGGTACAGATACTAATGGAATCACTTCGCTTTTCTTCATCACCTGCTCCAAGATAGCAGAGCTGCACTTTTGAACCACACATCAGACCTCGCTGGAGTTTCTTTTTCTCTCCAGGACGTTTAGAGATCAAGGCACCCTCGGGCAAACCCAGTAAGGAGTCACAATTTGAAGTCTCAAATTCTTTCTTTGCAGTGTTTTTGCCACAAGAAGAAAACAGGAAACTTCCTGGGGCAGTGCTGGACCCTGTGAGGCTGTTTGCTATCCTGGAAAGTTCATTAGAAGCCTGCTTATCAGTTACATCCCCAGAAATAAAGTTTAGGCCAAGATTCTCTGGAATCTTTCCTCTTCGCTCTTCCTTATGTGCTTCAAATTGCATGTGGCCCTTTTTCACATTAGTCCTTTTTGGATTATCAGAGTTCTTTCTCACTCGAGACTTAGCACAAGGCTTTTCCTTCTCATCTGCAGAATGTTCAGAGTCAAAAGCCAGAGATTTTAAGCAGCCATTAAGCAAGAGGTCATGTTCTGACTCAGGATCATTTGTACAGTCCTCAAATGGCATATCCTCCTCACTGTCCAACTTGATTGAACTGGTCACACATTTTCGGTTCTTTGATCCTTTGGGAACATCATACTGTTCAGCAAGACCAACACTGGCTTCCCACTTACTCAAAATTTTCTGAGGAACCTTAAATTTAAAGGAGAAAAAAGATCATCACTTATCAAAGAAATGGATGGGGAACAGAAAGACGATCAGTGAACACTTCTTAATCAGAAGTTTTTCCAAGCTTACTGCACTTCTTCAAGGCCTTCTCACAGGAATGGCCAAGTCACCTGAACTTAACTAAAGAGCATTTCCAAACTAAAGAGCAATACATTACTTAATATTACAAACATTACTAAATCCAGAAATAGCCAGACCCTTCCAACTTATCCCTTTGCACCTAAGAATAATTTCTTCCTGATTTATGAAGGCTAGGCACTTGCTCAGTTGCCTAAGAGAAAGCAAAAACATAAAGAAGATAAATTTGGAAAAACTAGGACAGTCAGACTGTAAGTAAATCCGTTACTTACAATCTAGATTATAACCAAGGCATCTCCTGGGCTTATTCATGTAATCCAAAGACACTAAAACACTTTGGGCATAGCAATTTACATAAGCTCTTTTCTTGATTCCTCCCAGCATGAAGACACTGAAACTCTGTGAGATATACCTAATTTCTCAGACTCTTTTGTCCCACCTTTGATAATATCTAATGCCAAATTTCTATCAGTCAGTGTTCACAAATATTTTCAATAGTTGTAAAGTCAATATTCTGCTGAGTGTGTTAAAAATTAAGGTCACTAGATAGTTGGTCTCTTTTTGTAAAGCAATAAACTAACAATCTGGGTTTATTTCATACAAAAACACACACTCATTAATTCTCTTAACAAGGACCAAAGTAAACCAATTTCCTGGAACCAAAAAGCCCTAGTGAAATCCTCTGAAAAGGTGGGGATTATTTCATCTACATAGCTAAGGCTTGACACAAAGAATCTGACACCTTCACCAACCACCCGAAGTAGAAAGGAGGCAGTTAGCTTCTTTCACTCTTAACAACAGCATATACTAGTTTTAGAGCATCAACCTTATGACATATTAATAATTTCTAACTACTTTTAATTCTCCCATCAGTTCTTTAAGGTATACGGCATCAACTTAAGTGTTAGAGATGATGATAGTAAATCCTCAGAGAACTTAAGCTAAAAGGAGCAGGTCTACATAATGATTCTAGATTATCTTAATCATGATTTTTATACAATAGTCTAAAAATATTAGCACATAGAGAAGTTTCTAATACCAGTTTCTAAGATGAACCATTTCCTCTTCTAGAACTGACTACAAAGAAAATAGATCAAAATTTTATTCAATAAACTTCAACCTAAGACATTACTCAAACAAAACAAAAACATAATGTTCTTTATTAAAGCATAGCTAGATTTGAAACTGCAACCTTAAGTATTAACAACCACATACAAAAACCAAACAAATAAAAATGTTTAAAGCTTTATATTTCTCATTTTTAGGAGAAATAACTCCAAGGGTGAGAAGTAGAATATTTTGTTTTGATAATCATTTTCTTATGTAAGATATAACCAAAGAAGATTAGTCACATCATGCAGTACAGTTACATCTAAGTGGCATGGAAAAAGTTAGCTGAAATCATTTCTCAAAATATTCAGTATAGGGCCTCTCTGGTGGCCTAGGGGTTAAGTCTCTGTGCTATCATTGGAATGGCTTGAGTTCTATCCCCAGCCAGGGGCTAAGCTAACCCACATACAGTACTGCAAACCTCTCCTGTCTCGCCTGCTGCTCCCTTCAGCAGTATATTCAGTTCTGCTTCCCACCCTGACTCCGGTGAATACTCTAACCCCCCCACACCTCTGGCCCACACCCCAGTTCTTCTATGCAAAAAATAAATAAATAGGGCCTCCCTGGTGGTGCAGCGGTTAAGCGCTGCACTGTGGAGCTGCTGGCAGCAGCAACTCCTGGCCTGGGAGATTCCCACATGGCGCGGCAGACCTCTCCTGCCTTGCCCGCTGCTCCCCTCAGCAGTGTATTTCTGTCCATCTGCCTGTTCTGCTCTCCACTCTGTCTCTGGTGAACCCTCTTGCTGCCCTACGCCTCTGGCCTGTACCCCAGCTTGTACGCATAAATAAATGAATCTTAAAAAAAAAATCAAGAAAAAGTTGAATCAAAAAAAAAAAATTCAGTATCAATATTTTGAAGTCCACCTTACCTCATCTGCATAAAAGACCCTGCTTTCTACCTATTTTTTCTCAGATATCCTATTACTAAACGAAGTGGCTTATATTGTAAAAGTATATTATTTCTCCCTAGCCTCCTTCCTGCCCACCCCCAAGAAGATAATTTAAGAGGCTTTTTTTCTTTTTTTACCTTATGCCTATATCCTTTTTCTTTCTGCTTCCCTCTTCTCCTCAGGACAGGTAGCTCTTCAAATTGATGTCTGCCTTCAAACATGACGATTGCTTTTCCAGCCACCCAGGCTCTCTCAGTAGGGTCTCCAAAAGCTTCCACATAATATTGTCGATAGGGCCTCCGGTTGGAAACTAAATAAAGGTAAGAATCAAGTGCCATTACTTTGAAAAAATGACTGTTCATCATTCAGAGAAGCCCCTGCTAACAAAAAAAATAATAAATTAAAATACCTACAGAACAAACTCTGAGGTAGGTCAGCTACAAGAAGATTTTTAAATATTTAATTTTGCAAGAAAATCCTTAAGAGTTTATGAAAGAACTCAACAGTGTGATGTGGTAATACGTTATATGTTTTAAGCTAGCCAGAGGATCACTAGCTAATCACAGAAAAAAATTAATGTAGCAGTCAACTGACTAAGTTCTTTTTTTTTTTAGGATTTATTTATTTATGAATACAATGCTGGGGTGCAGGCCAGGGGTGTGGGGTAGTGAGAAGGTTCAGCAGAGACAGAGTGGAGAGCAGAACAGGCAGATCAACCAAAATACACTGCTGAGGGGAGCAGCGGGCAAGGAAGGAGAGGTCTGCTACACCAAGTGGGAATCTCCCTGGCTGGACACTGAACTTGAGCCACAGCTGCTGACAGCTCCACAGCACTGCGCTTAACCTGTTGGGCCAAAGTTCCTTTTATTATCAGCCTATAAAGTCTTTACATCCTCATCACCAAAAAATACAAAGAACACATAATAACTTGCAGCACCACATAGTAATTAATAAGAACTAACCACCAAACAAACACTATGATACAAATGTAAGGGGAAGAAATGCTTCTCCAACATGCTGTCTATGATGTACTAACATATACAGGTGCTACACTGTGTTGCATGGATTCCTCACAACAACCCTAAGAAATTAGTAGTATGATTCCCTAGACACAGGAATAAACCCAATGATTTCAGAGAGGGAATCTTCAGAACAAAACACTGGCTTTGCAGAGAAGGTGAACCTTGATATTTCAAAATATGAAAATTAAAAAGGGAAATACCAACAATAAAAACAAAAAGAAATCCAGTTATTCTATAGTTCTTGGCATCCAAAGTTATATAAAAATCAAAAACAGAAATAATACAAATCTTGTTCAGACAATATTATAATCAAAATTATATCGTGTGTGTGTGTGTGTGTATCTTCCATACACTTAGCATTTATCATACTAGTAAAAAAATGTCACAAAAGAAATATAGCAAGAGGTATATAAGATGTAATAAATTTGTCTCTTTTAAGAAAAGGCAATCATCTTACATAAAAATTCGCTTTAGGGCCTCCATGGTGGAGCAAGGGATTGAGTCTCAGTACTATCAAGCTATGGAAGCCACTGCAGCATGAGTTTGACCCCCAGCCCAGCAGTAGCCCACATGGCACAGCAGACCTCTCCTGTCTCACCTGCTGCTCCCCTCAGCAGTATATTTCAGTAGATCTGTCTGTTCTTCTCCCCACCCTGTCTCTGGTGGATCCTCTCACCCTCTGCTTCTCTGGCCTACAACCCCATTCTTGTATGCATAAATAAAAATAAATCTTTTTTTTTTAAAAAAAAAGAAAAAATTTCACTGTAATTCACATTTCATCTACTTGTAACGCACATTCTATTTCAAAACACAAAAGAACCCAAACATCTCTAAGAAAAAATAGGAAGTCTACTTCCTTCCAATTAAAAAAAAAGGAAAGAGAAAGTTCCGCGTTTTATAAAGCGAACTTTATAAAAATCATAAAGAAATGTGATTATGGGGCCTCCCTGATGGCGCAGCGCTTAAGCGCTGAGCTGTGGAGCTGTCGGCAGCAGCAACGCGAGTTCGACACCTGGCTGGGGAGATTCCCACATGGCGTGGCAGACCTCTCCTGCCTTACCCGCTGCTTCCCTCCGCAGTGCATTTCTGATCTGCCTGTTCTGCTCCCCACTCTGTCTCTGGTGACCTTCTCGCCGCCCCACGCCTCTGGCCTGTACCCCAGCTTGTATTAAAAAAAAAAAAAGAAAAGAAAAGAAATGTGTCTATTTTTAAAATGCCACAGTACCTGTAAGAGCAGCCAAACTGTCAAATAAATTTCAATGGCAGAGTCTGTATAAATGCTAATTTCAAAACTAAACAACCAAAGAATGAAAAGTACCTATGAGCACTCATAAACTTTGAGATGGTTGAAATAGTTGTTTTTCTATAAAAATATGGTTTGATAATGAAATTACAACCTGGCTGAATTTTCTGTTTTTCAGTACATTATAACCCTTTGCACTCGAGGCCTTTTTTGCATGGGCAAACCAGCCACTCGAGACGATTTCAGCTATATTAGGGAAGCGTTTTACAGGTACTTTGAAATCATGTTATACTCAAACAAATGTATACAAATAATAAAATTTCACCAATTTATTTATTTTTACATTGAATACAACAAAATCTGTTAAATATTACACTCTGTAATTAGTTTTTGTGTGATATTTAGTAAAACAATCCCCAAGATGCAGCCTCGGTTTGTCAGGACATGTATCACAATGCTAAGCTGAGACTAACTAAGCTAAGCTAAGAATTGACTAAGGATGCAGGCGAGCCTGGTCCATGAAAGTAACTGCAATAAGAATATCTTATCACACATCGGAAATAAACATATCGACTTCCAAACCACTCAGGCACACTAGTGGCGCCACTTGAGTGGATGCATTAAACTGCCGGGGGCCATAGCAGCGCTGCACTAGTAGACCCATTAAACCACCAGGCACCGTAGTGGCGCCGCTCGAGTGCAAAGAGTTAAAAACAAGTTCTGTGGAAAAAATGAATTCTTTATGTCTCTATCTACTAATTTAAATCCTTCAATAGAAACCAGCTATGAAAGAGGATTAAAACTGGTAAGGTATATATGTATCTACGTAGAGGTTCTTAAAAATCAACTTAGAAAGTAAACCTTTCTGTCATAAAAAAGTAAACACAGACTGAGCCAGCATTACATAGAATGTAGAAACCAACTCACTGCCTGGTGGATAAGAGATATATAAATAGATAAAAGAATATGACAACTACAATAACATAAACTAACTTTTTACAAATAAAACTAAGAAGTAGACATCATAGGGCCTCCCTGGTAGCGCAATGGGTTAAGCGCAGCACTCTGAAGCTATCCAGAACCACTGCAGCACGAGTTCGATACCCAGCCAGGGAGATTCCCACATGGAGCAGCAGACCTCTTCTGTCCCACCTGCTGCTCCCCTCAGCAGTGTATTTCAGTCGATCTGCCTGTTCTGCTCTCCACTCTGTCTCTGGTGAATCCTCTCACCACCCCACACCTCTGGCCTACACCCCAGTTTGTATGCATAAATAAATAAAATCTTTTTTAAAAAGTGGACATCATCATTGGAGGATAAATGAGACATCTGAGCAACATTTTAAGGTAACTCACTAAAGAGGAGAATTCCACTCTGAGAGCTCAAAACCTTCAAAGGCATGAATAATAAAACAAATGAAACACCTGGGAACTACAAGCAATTTTAAACACTAAATCATAAAACTGAAGGGAAGGGAACTGACCAAAGACCAAACCTCAAAGAGCTTGGATGCCATATTAAAAATGGCCATTTTCCTGTTGGCAATGAGGAGTCTCATTTAAACTGTGGAACTGTTCTGCACCTTAGAAAGGTAACTCTCCTTTAAATAACACATTTAAGAGGAAATAGACTCAGACTCAGAGATGTAGACATGAGATGACTAAAACCTAGACTTAGGCAACAGCAAGTGAAAAATTAAAAGAACAAAAAATGAAAGGAATTTTTAACAATAGAAAGCAAAAGAACTTCACATATTATAAAAGGTGAGGATAATGTTCATAGCAATGTAATTCATAAAAGCCAAAAGATGGAAATAACTTGAATGTCCACTGAAGGATGGACAAACAAAATGTGGTACATATATATACAAGACTATTATTTACCATAAAAATGAATGAAATACTGATAACATGGATACAGCTTGAAACCTAAGTGAAAGAAGTGTATTAAGCGAAAGAAAACCACAAAGGATCACATAAAATTCCATTTACATGAAATGTTCAAAATAAGCAAGTCTATAAAAACAAAGTAGATTACAATGGTCAATAGTGAGATCACAGTGACTTAAAAAGGCCCTAATCTGTAATATCTTGGTGTGCTGAACATGAATATAACCCTGAAAATATTTTATTAGCTCTCGTTTTGAAGATATTTCATATAATGCATTTTATATGTTTCACCGTGTAAATTTATCCAGTAGGACTGCAGCAACATCCTAAATCAGCCTACAATGACGTAATATTGCATCACACTGCATAACACCATCATGCACACATCATCCAGAGCTGACTGCATCATTTTCTGATGCAATGCAATACTACTGCCAGATGGCTGCTGAAGTAAGCTGAAGTCAGCAGTGCACTAGATAAAGCCCTGTCGGAAAGGTTGAGCATTGAAAATATTTCAGACTTTATGAGAGACAGTTTAGGCTACTGTTCCATAGAACTGTTATTATTTATCCATTTAGGCACAATACAGAACAGTAATGCCTCAAAAGTGTGTTAACAGCGTGGACAATTTCTGCTCTATTTGTGAGGAAGTGACATTTGCCAGCCAGAAGAAAAGTTATCACTTCTCAAGTGAAGAAGACTTATCATCTTTACTTTGGATGCACGGTTGGTGACCAAGCCAAGCCTTGGGCCCCGCATATATGCTGTGCTACATGTACAACACAGCTTTCACAGTGGTTCAATGGCAAAAGACCATCAATGCCGTTTGCAGTCCCTATGGTGTGGAGAGAGCCAAGCAACCACATAAAAGACTGTGACTTCTGCTTGGTTCCTTCTCTTTCCGGCGGAATAACGAAGCAAAAGAAGTTGAGAATAGTCTACCCAAACATTCTGTCTGCATTGAGATGACCAGTTCAACAACCTGCTGCAGGGTGATGCGAAACAAGCATGGAATGCTTTTTGTCTAATGTCTACAAACTTTCTTGGGAATGTTAGGGCAGAAAACTACAAGGAACTAATAGAAGACATGCTGATGCAATATCAGAAACTTGACTGCAATATGTCTAAAGACCCACTTCCTTCATTCCCATCTAGATTTCTTCCCTGCAAACTGTGGTATGGTTAGTGATGAACATGGCAAATGTTTTCATCAAGATATCGCATCAATGGAACAAAGATACCAGGGAAAATGGTCCAGTACAATGCTGGCTGACTACTGCTGGACACTCCCCAGAGATGCTCCTGAACAGCTGTACAAGAGACAAGTGAAGAAATCTAAGAAGTAGCCTATGACTTGATTTTTTCAGGTATTAACCATAGGCCTATTACTATTGGCATGCATTTCATGATGCTAACATCTATTTACTGCAGATTACAAAAATACTAGAGCCAAAATTAGAATTTGACTGTCGTATTCATGTTGAGCACATACAAATCGAAAGGAAATGACTTTTATAAAAATTTGTTGACCAGTGTTATTGGTTGCCTATAGAAGAGGATAGCAGCTAAAGGGAATGGAGTTTTCTTTGGGAGATGATGAAACTACTAAAATGAACTGTGGGAATGGTTACACAACTTTGAGAATATGCCAAAACCACTTAATTATATGCTGTAAAGGGCTGCATTGTACATTGTGTGAATTGTATCCCACTGAAACTGTTTTTTTAAAAAAAAAAAGACTAAAGGTATTTCTAGGTATTTTCATTGACTAAATAGCAGTGATATGATCACTAAGGCAAGAAATGAAGGAGAAAGTACTGGTCTGAGGAAGAAAATAATTAGACCCGTCTTAAACAAGCAGAGTTCAGTACCTATTCCACATCCTGGTGGATGAAGTTGGGTGTACATATTTGAGTCTGAGTAAATACCATCAGGGATATGAATTTAACTCACTGATGACAGTTAAAACTCAGAGTTAATTCTTTCCCACCTTACAAGATGCAGGTAAAAAAGCTGAGAAGCTGGCTATTAACAAGTTTCTCACCTGAAGCCAAGAAAGCTGATGCTGGTGGCAAGGTTAAGAAGCCCAAGGTCAAAGTCAAAACGCCTAAAAAGTGGAAGCCCCACTGCAGCTGAAACCCTGAGTTAGTCAGATGAATTGGCATATATTCCTGATCTGCTATGTATTCCAGAAAGATCACGTAAAAGAGGACTTATTCAGCAGCTAAATCCAGAATTGAAAAGAAAAAGAAGGTTCTTGCTGTCACAAAACCAGTTGGTGGTAACAAAAATGGCAGTACCTGAATAGCTAAACTTCACAAAATGCCTAGAGATACTAGCCACCTGAAGATATGCTTGGAAAGCTGTTGAACCACAGCAAAACATCCTTCTGTCAGCATGTGAGGGAACTTCCAGCTGTCATCACTCGTGGGACCATTGTGATCATCCTTACTGGGCATCAGAGGTTAAGAGGGTGATTTTCCTGAAGCCACTAAGCAGTGGCCTGCTACCTATGACTGGAACTCTGGCCCTCTGGCCCCTCAACAAGTTCCTCTGCATAGGGCACACCAGTAATTTGTTATCACCACCTCTACCAAAATTGGTATCAATGGTGTGAAATACAAAAACAGCTCACTGATGCTTACTTTCAGAAGCAGCAGCTGAGTTAGCCCTGATACCAGGAAGCTGAGATCTTCTGCACAGAGGAGAAAATATGAGATTACAGAACAGCACAAGTTTGATCAGAAAGCTATGGGCTCAAAATTTCTGCATAATCAAAGTCATCCTCCAGCTTTAGGGTTACCTCCGTTCTGTGTCTGCTCTCACAAATGGAATCTACGCTCACAAATTGGTGTTCTAAATTTCTTACAAACAATCTAACTAAGTAATGGGGGGGAGCGGGAGTAAGGGAGGGAAAGAGCTAATTAGCCTACCATTCAAGAATAATGACAAATTACCAAAATTTTATAGCAAGATGGAAGTGAATTCATTCAGCAAAGGAGAATCGATGAAAATAGTGATTACTGTACCAAGAGAACATGAAAGTCAAGAATAAGCTAGTTCCTACAAGTAAAGGAAGTGTTTTCCTACACTAAACACTGTAAAACTAAAAACTAATATCCACAGTGCTACCAGGTAACTAAATCTGTTTAGAGCAAGGTTAGTGGAATAATAAAAGGAGAGAATGGGGACATTAGTGTATTCAGAAATAAGTGGCACATTTGGAAGTGTTAAGTTGATATTTCTGCAATAATAGTCCTGCAATAGTTATGAAGGAGGGCCTCCCTGGTGGCACAATGGCACAACAGGTTAAGTCTCAGCACTACGAAGCTATTGGCAGCCACTGCAGCATGAGTTCAATCCCCAGCCAGGGAGCTAACCCACATTGCCAACAGACCTCTCCTGTCTCGCCCACTGCTCCCCTCAGCAATGTATTTCAGTCAATCTGCCTGTTCTGCTCCCCACTCTGTCTCTGGTGAATCCTCTCTTTCACATACACACCCACACAGCTCTGGCCTACATCCCAGTTCTTTTATGCATAAATAAAGAGAAATCTTTAAAAAAAAAAAGTTTTGAAGGAAAGGTGAAAGCTGTCACAAGAAGATACAGTCATAGAGGTTTTAGGACAACAGTTTTATTCAAATATTAGTTCTCTTTAGTACTCTAAAAAGTCATACTTATTCTTTGCTCTCGTAAGACAATACTCTTTTCAGGCAATACTTGGCTTGTGCTTGTCCACTCACATATGAATCAGACTCCTTGTTGTCTGAGTTTAGCTAGCGACCATAAAGGGTGGTGAGAAGAAGGGCTATTCTGCCATCAACCAGGAAGTTACCACAGAACACACCATCAACATTCACAAAAGCACCCACGGAGAATGGCTTCAAGAAGCATGCCCCTCAAGCACTAAGAGAAATGTGGAAATCTGTGATAAAGGAAATGGGCACTCCAGATGTGTGCACTCACACCAGATTCAACAAAGCTGTCTAGGCCAAAGGATAAGGAATGCCCCATACCATATCCATGTGTGACTATCCAGAAATCATAATGATAATGAATATTCACCAAACAAACTGCATACATTGGTTACCTATGTACCTGTCACAGCTTTCAAAAATTTACAGTCAATGTGGATGAATACTAACCACTGATTATCAAACAGCCATAAAACTGGACAAGAAAAGGAAAGTAAAAGCAGTTTTTAAAAGAAATAAATAGAAAAGACAAAGTTCAGGAAGAAACAAACAATAAAAATTTGACAAAGGTGAAAGTCAAATGGTGGTAAGAAAAAAGCCATAGACTTGAATAAGCCAGTCTTGAGAAAAAGTTGAGAAGCAATCTGATTTCCACCAAATTATTTTGTGAAAGGTACCCTAGAAGTAGAAATACAGGATAGTCTAAAAATAAAATTGGCTTGAAGTTTATTCAAAATGAAGTTAAGAGTATTTCCAGGTCAAGATGAAGAATAAACACTTCTAAATTCATTCCCCTCTTTAAATCTCCACTAACGCTAAAAAAAAAGTTATTTTTTAAAACATAAGCCCAATAAGGACAGGAAAAACAAAAGGACAGCTGAGTATAATTTCACAGCTGTGCAGCATACTAGTAAGTATTACAGTGACTAATGTAATATATCCAAGATGGCAAATCTTAAATCATCAGTGACCAAGCAAAGAACCAATTTTATCTATATTATACCACTGCATCCTCAAAAAGCCCAGGAATTGGCAGTACCTCATACCTCAGGTGTCTGGAGGATAAAATGCCTGGGGGACTGGTTGTAAATTCTCAAATAGCATTGGATATCTAAATTTTTCCCCCTTTCCAAATCACCATATCATTCCTCTCCCCTTACCCAGCAGAAAACTAGAAGTTTTCTCACTAGATGGAGTAAAAGAGAAAGTCCCTAGACTCAGCAACACCAGACACAGTACAGGAATGTAACTATACCAAAAATAGAGAGACTGAGTGAACTGAATACTAAAAACATGGGGCAGTGTTGCCCACTGAGCTTCAGGAAGATAGGAAGTCAGACTTACTCTCTAGGTAGAAGACAAAAAAACTTCCCATGAGGCTCACCAGCCAAGGAAAAAATGGAAACAGTACTGAGACAAGGCAGCAGGGGGTCACCCTACAAGGAAATTAAAGGTTAACAAAGCGCCACATTCTTTTCTTTAAGTACCCATATGTGCTTTAGTCCTCATTCAAATTTTTTTTAAATAATGAGTTAACTTTTTTTTTAAGATTTATGTATTTATGCATAAAAGAGCTGGGGTGTAGGACAAAAGGCGGGGGTGAGAGAATTCACCAGAGACAAAGTGGGGAGCAAAAGAGGCAGACTGACTGAAATACACTGCTGAGGGGAGCAGCAGGTCAGACAGGAGAGGTCTGCTGCACCATGTGGGTCAGCTGGGGGGTGGGGGGCAGGGGAGGGGATCAAACTCATGCTGCAGTGGCTGCAGATAGCTTCACAGTGCTGAGACTTAACCCCCCTGTGCCACGAGGGAGGACCTAGTCCTCACTATTGAATACAGATCTGAGAAAAGTCTCAAACATAAAAATTTGAGAACAAAGTACAAACAGTTAAAAAAAAAAAAAAGGAAAAGGAAACATACTATACACGAAAGAAGAGATTTTAACAAACACTATCGCTAATATGTTCAGAAATAAAATGGGCATTGTGCTCATGAAATGAGATGCAGGAAACAAAAAGGAATTCTTGAAAACCAAAATCATGTAATAGTAAAATGTAAAACTCAAAAAGGAGTTTAAATACCAAGTTGAGGGGCCTCCCTAGTGGCACAGTGGTTGAGCGCTGGGCTGTGGAGCTGCCAGCAGCCCGAGGCGATGCGAGTTCAACCCCCAGGGGCTGGGCAGAATTCCACATGGTGCGGCAGACGTCTGCCTCTCTCGCTGCTCCCCTCAGTATTTCTGATCTGCCTGTTCTGCTCCCCATTCTGTCTCTGGTGAACCCCCTCACTGCCCCACGCCTCTGGCCTGTACCCCAGCTTGTATGTATAAATAAATAAATCTTTAAAAATAAATAAACGGATAGATAGATAGATAAGTAAATACCAAGTTCATTACAGCACTATTCACAACTGTCAATATATGGAAACAACCCAAGGGGCCAAAGTCAGATAAATGATAAATATGTGTGTACACACACACACACACACACACACACACAGAAATACTACGCAGTCATTAAGCAAAAGATTAAGTATTACCATTTGCAGTATTATGCTAAGTGATGTCAGTCAGAAGGGTAAAGATAAACACTGTATGATTTCACTCATTTGTAGACTATAAAGGGTAAAAGTACTTAACCACACATTCAAAAGAACAAACAAAATCCAAAAAAGCCCTTAGGCTCTGATAACAGAATAGTGTTTAACAGTGGGAAAGGGTCATGAAAGCGGAATAAGCAGAGGAGGCCAATTTGTTAGTATGGTGACCAGACATTTGGTGGTAGGTAAGCATGAAGTGATATATACTGCTGCTGAGATGGAAAACTGTATATATAAAACCATGCAGTGTTATAAACTGTTACCCCAATTAAAAGAAAAATAAGAAAAGTCAAAGTTGAAACATTCCCTATAATGTAGAGTAGAACAACGATGCAACAAAGAAGATGAAAAAATTGTTAAGTCTAATGAAGGAAAGTCAACATCTGAGTAAGAGCTATAAAGTGTAGAAACAAAGGAAATAATATAATAATTCAAGAAAATGTCACAGAATTAAAGAAATTAAATTTGCAGATCAAAAGGGCCCAAAGCTTAGTATAATGGATGAAAACACTCAGTCAAGATATGGTCTTGTGAACTACAGAAACAGAGAAGCATCTACAAAGTGTCAGGCACAGAGGGACAAAAGTTACATACAAAAGACCAGAGATCAAAATAACCTATATTTAATAGCAACTCTGAAAACTAGAGACAATGGAGCAATGCCTTCAAAATTTGGACCAAAAAAATGTCCAGTCTAGTGTTTTATACCAAATTATCAAGCAAGCGTAAGAAAAGAATACATTTAGATAATGCAAGATATTTATCTCCCGCACTTTCTTTTTCAGGAAACTACTGAAGAATTTACTATACAGGGCCTCCTGCATGGCACAGTGGGTTGAATCTCAGCACTACGAAGCTATCTGTAGCCACAGCAGCGTGAGTCTGATCCCAGCCAGGGAGTTCCCACATGGCCCAGCCGACCTCTCCCAACTCACCCACTGCTCCCCTCAGCAGTGTACTACAATAGATCAGCCTGTTCTGCTCCTCACTCTGTCTGGTAAATTCTCTCACCCCGCCTTTTGTCCTACACCCCAGTTCTTGTATGCATAAATAAATCTTTTTTTTTTAAATTTACTAAACATACATACATAGTGTACATTCAAACCCAACAATGCAATTCAATGCAAGAGAGAGATGAAGAGAATCTCCAAGATTACAGCTGTCTGTTCATTTGGCATTGAAGGTTAACTAGTGTAGACTTAAGGAGTATGTAAGACTCAGGGATACATAAGACTCTAGGTGAGATTTCCTCAAGATGATGAAAAAAACAAATTACGTATCAGAAAATGCAGTAAATATAAAAAGTAGATTTGAGTTAGTGATGAATAGAAAGAATACTAAAAACCCACCCGTCTTCTGCCCCCACACACAAATGCATTTTTTTTAAAAAAAAAAAAAGGGCTGTGGAGCTGTCAGCAGCGGCACCACAAGTTCCAAGCCCGGTGGAGGAGATTCCCACATGGCACGGCAGATATCTCTCTCGCCCGCTGCTTCCCTCAGCACTGTACTTCAGTTGATCTGCCTGTTCTGCTCCCCACTCTGTCTCTGGTGAACCCTCTTGCCACCCCATGCCTCTGGCCTGTACCCCAGCATGTATGCATAAATAAATAAATTAAATAAATCTTCTTTAAAAATTAAAAAAAAAGGCTGTGAAGGCAAAGTAAGCATAGGACACTATATAGCTAAACTGTGCAGACAACTAACAAAACAATGTACACACTGAATGCCTAACTAAAATTTACAATTTAATAAGGAAGACAGGAGGATGCCACAGGGTAGGAGATGGGACTCAACACAGATGAAAAATCACTAATCTACAACACTTCTGCAGTGAGAAGTAAAAAACAATCCAGGATAGAATTCTGATATACAAAATATCAAAAGATTTAGCTACAGGTTATTAGAGGGAGAGGTGTGACAACAGCAGAGTATTTTCTAACAAGGGTAAACCACTTGACATTTTAAATTAATACTCACTGATATAAAAGCAAAAATTAGTAAATATTACAAAAATCTGTTTTCTAATACCATCAGAAACTTCACTAACGAAACAATAAAAATGAATGGTCACAATAATATGAACACGATGATAAATTTTTAATTTTTACACAAATATCAACTAATTGGCACAAAATAATAGTTGTTAAATCTAAAGTGTATATAAGTGTTCACTGTCCTACTCTTCTGTCTGTAAATTTGAAATATTCAAAATGAAAAGTTGGAAGGAGAATTCACACTGCTACAAGAGTCAGAAACTAACAGGAGTCCTATTTCAGAGTGGTGAGCAGAATTACTTTGACAAATAGGGCCTCCCTGGTGGCGCATCGGTTGAGCACTGTGCTGTGGAGCTATCGGCAGCACGCAATGCGAGTTCCACACCCAGCCAGGGAGAATCCCAAATGGTGTGGCAGACCTCTCCTGCCTTGCGCGCGCTGCTCCCCTCAGTAGCGTATTTCTGACCTGCCTGTTCTGCTGCCCACTCTGTCTCTCCGGTGAACCCTCTCGCCGCCCCACACCTCTGGCCTGTACCCCAGCTTGTATGTATAAATAAATAAATCTTAAAAAAAAAAAAAGAATTACTTTGACAACAAATAAATAACAATTCAAGCAGAAATAAAAGAAATGAAAAACAAGACAGGCCAAAAGATCAGTGAAACCAAAAATTGGTTCTTTCAAAAAATAAATACAATCAACAAGCTAGATAGAACTCCCAAGGAAAACAGAGAAAACCCCAATCAATAGAATCAGGAATGAAAGGGGAATGACTGTAGAAATACACAGGATCATAGACCCTATTACAAAAGTTTCTATTCAAACTGGACAATCTAGAAGAAATGGACAATCTCCCAAGATTGAAATCAAGATGAAACAGCTTTCAAAAGTCCAACACAAGTACTAAAATTGAAAGAGTAATAAAGTCTTCTTAAAAATGAAAGTCTAGAACCAGAAGGCTTCTCCAATGAATTCCATCAACCTTGAAAGAAAATCTAATACCAATCCTACTCAAACTCTTCAAAAAAAAATCAAGTAGAGGAAAACTCCCCAACACACCCTTTAAAGTCAACATTACCATGATCCCAAAACCAAAGACAATACAAAAAAATTATAAACCAGTATCTCTGATGGACACAGATACTGAAAATCCTCAACAAAATGAGCAAACCAAACAGAGCAACACAATCCACAGGATCATCCACCACAATCAAGTAGGCTTCATCCCAGGGACGCAAGGCCGGTTCAACAGATACCAATCAATGTCATTCACCAGATCAACAAAAAAGGAAGGAAAAAAAACACTCGACCATTGCAATAGAGGCCAAAAGAGCATTTGACAAGATTCGATATCCATTTATGATCAAAAGACTCAATAAAATGGGAACAAGTGGAACTTACCTAACCACTATAAAGTCCTAATATGGCAAACCCTCAAGCCAACATCATACTCAATGTTAAAACACTGAAAGAATTCCCACTTACATTAGGAACAAGATAATGTACACGATCACCACTCCTATTCAACATGGTATCTGAAGTCCTAGCCAAAGCAATTAGGCAAGAAAAAGACATAAAAGGAATTCAAACTGGAAAGAAGTGAAACTGTCAGTATTCACAGATGACACGTTAATACTTAAGAGAATCCAAAATACTCTCCAAAAAATTACTGAAATATATAAAGCAGCAAAATCAATAAACAAAAATCATGGCATTTCTAAATGCAAACAATGTATCAGAAGAAAGGGAAAAGAGTATAACCCCATATACAATCACAGCAACAAGAATGAAATACTTAGGAGTAAACTTAACGAAGGAGTTAAAGGGCCTATATATTGAAAATTATAAAACTCTGTTAAGCACAGCACTATGAAGCTATACAGAGCCACTGATGCATGAGTTCAATACCTGGTCAGGGAGATTCCCACATGGCGCAGCACACCTCTCCTGTCTTGCCCGCTGTTCCCCTCAGCAGTGTATTTCAGTTGATTTGCCTGTTCTGCTCTCCACTCTGTCTCTGGTGAATCCTCTCACCACCTCACACCTATGGCCTACAAACCAGCTTGCATGCATTAATAAATAAATCTTTTTTAAAAAATGACAAAAACAGTAGCATTTGCTACAAAGTAGATGGACTTTGAGGTGATTATGTTAAGTGAAATAAGTGAAAAAGTAAAAGACAGGTATCAGATGGTTTCACTCCTTTGTGGAAACAAAAAACATACACAGTTAAAATATGGTGGAATAAATCTTGAACTCAGTGAAAGAATGTAATGGTTACCAAAGGGGACAATGGGGGGGTATTGGAGGAGGAGGAGGCAGGTGGTGGAGGGAGGATAGGCAGGTGGAGTAATGACATAGCTTGGTGGACAGTGAGTGGAATATGCCCACAAATGGATGAGTAAAAATATGACCCCCAAAAATCAAAAATAAATAATAATAATAATAATTACTTTGACAGCAGTCTTATACAAAATTTCCTACTACTGAGTAGTGTCAATGTAAGACTTGTGATTCTATCAGATATGTGCTATGAAGATGAACAGAGAAAGGAACACAAGAAAAAAAGGAGGGCTAACTTCTAAGAATATTAATTAAGCTTTTCAAAATCTGCCTGACTATAAAGCTTGCCATGAAGCACAGGGAAGAGGAAAAAAAAAAGATAAATGAAAATTACCAAGAGGAAATGAGAAAGGAAAGATGAAATAACTAGCTGTTAAGTAAAAGAGATCCATTTTAACATGTTTTATCATCTCTCCAGAAGGGAGCTACATAATTTTACCCTTTCCAGGAAGTTCTCTTGAAATTAAGTTATGCTCTGATAGCCTGAAAAAAATATGGTATCTTTCTGCCAGTAATGGTACTTTCTCTCATGTAATCTCACTGACTCAGAGCAACAGGCAAGATAGGAATCCGCAAATATAACACACCAAACCTACAACCACAGCACCCTCACCCACTTCTAATGTCAACACGAGAACAGTGGTGCTCCACCTCCCACAAGGGTAATTCCTCAGTATGTTATGAATCTCATCTAACTTCTTTCCATCTCAGAAATCCTATGTTGAGGAACTATCTTTGATTCCTTATCATGCCTGTCTACAGCTTCTCCATATCTTCAGAACTCTTATCAACATTATCTGCATTATCATTCCCATTTTAAAAAATGCTTCTGGACCCAATATATCTCTCCAGTTATGGCAATCCCTCTTCCTTGCCTGACTCCATTTGCTAAAACCAGTCTAATCCAACTTCAGCCACAATCATAAAAACGATTATCAGTGATGTCGACCTTCTACATTAATGGACATTTAATTTGATGCTTAGGCAATGTTCAACCAAAATGGCACCTTCTTTCTTAAAAGACTCCAGTAACCAATATCACATTCTTCTGGTTTTTCTTTTTCCATCTCTGATACTTACAGATGGTTCCATTCTCTTTTATAAGCCCAAGTTCTTGTACACACACCTCAAATATTGACTTTCTGAAAGTATATCTTTTTTCTCACTGCATGTTTTCTCCCATGCTATGTCCATGGCTTCAATTAATACCAAAAAGCAAATGTTACAGTACAGATGTTCGAACACGCTCTGTAAGTGGAAACACTAATTATGCACTGGTAAAGTTAACAACTTGAAAGCTACCTCAGATACAGAAACTTTGAAGAGAGAAACCTCTGGACTTCATTCCATTCATTCCCCAGTATCCATCTATTACCAAATCATATAAATTTTATCTTCTAAGTAATTATTTAGTCTCTATTTACCATAATCACTTCAATGACCCTTTTAACTATCTCCTCTAATTCATTTGTGCTCCCCTATAATCCATTTTCCACACTTTCATCAGAGTGTACTTTAAAAGACACAGGCCAAGATCACATCATCTTCTATTTATAACCCTTTCATGCTATCCCTTATCTTAGGACAATATATAAAAGTTTAAATAAAGACTACAAGATGCTGCATGACTTGACCCCTAACTAATTCCCAGCCTCACATTGTACCACCTTCCATCACTCTATGGGCTTCATTTCCTCACAGGGATGGAGTACAAATGATTTCCTGCACCATGAATCATCTTCTGCTTCTTCCTGATTAATCCTAGTCAATTCACTTAAATCTCATATTAAATATAACTAATAAAAATGACCCTGAACCACTTGCATACAAAGTTCAGGACTAGTAGAATTTAAATGTCCAAACAGGCCACCAAAGGGTAAGATAATTTGTTTGTTTTATAATTTTTTTAAAGATTTATTTTATTAATGCATACAAGAGCTGGGGTGTAGGCCAGAGGTGTGGAGGGGAGTGAGTGGATTCACTCTGTCATAGAGACAGAGTGAGAGCAGAACAGGCCAACTGACTGAAATATATTACTGAGGGGAGCAGCAGGTGAGACAGGAGAGGGCTGCTGCACCATGTGGGTTAACTGCCTGGCCGGGGATCGAACTCACACTGCAATGGCTGCTGATAGCATCACAGTGCTGAGACTTAATTCCTTGTGCCAATAATAGGGTGGCCCTATTTCTTTACATTTTAAAAGGATAAGTTTATTAGGAAAAAGAGAGGCACCTGCATGGTCACAGGCAGGCAGGAGACAGGTAACATTTTTTAAAGCAGAAAGCTATAAAGGTCTTTGGGACCTCAATATTCAAACTGCAAAATCAAACCCAGCAATCCTACTTTAAGTAAATCATCCTAAGGTAAACAGAAATACATATACGAAATACACAGTTATTCTTTAAAACGTTTGTGTGCACAAAAGCACATGTATGTTTGTATGTATAATCTTTAAAATACAAGATTAGAAATAACCTAAACATCCATCAACAGGAGAGTGGTTATATAGAGTATACTAAAAGAGCGGGAAACTATATGGCTTTAAAAAAATGGGGGTGGGGGAGATTTTAGTGTACTAATAACGGAAAAATTCCTTCCTACAAGTGAAAAAATCAAGTCATAAAACATACATACTATATGGTATTTTTATATTATAAGGAGGAAGGAGATGAGCACATATCTGAATTTACATAAAGAAATTCTAGAAGAAACACAATAATAACTGGTTAATCATTAAAGGAGGAATACAGAATGGGGCAGAGTAAAGGGATGAGTTGACTTTTTAAATCTGATGAATACACCACCTATTCAAAAACAAAAATACATATATCAAAACTAAAACAACAAACCACCTTATTTTTAAAAAGGGAGCAAGATGAAGTTACACTTTAAAAACACCTGAGATTCAAATAAAACTAGAAACAAGCTAAAATAATTAAAAAGAATACTCTAAATCAAGATTTTAAAAATCTTAAAAGTGACTTATTAATAGTCATTACTGCTTCAACTTGAAAGCTAACAAAAGCAATACAAACCTGATGACTAAAGTAGGAAAATGTTAATATACCAAAAGTGATTCTGGACAATGCAAACTTTAGTTAATAAGACTAATATTTTCCTGGTATCTACAGAAAGAGTAATGGAAAGTACTGAAGTCACGGAGTAAAATATAAGCAAAACATTAAAACAAAGCAAAAAAAAAAAAGGTAAACTACAGAATTAACAACTCACTGGCAAAATGTTCAAAGGTAAAACTTTATTATTACTAAAGGCAACCAGAGGTTATAATTTCATACATTATTTTATCACATGAAATCAAATGCAAGTATTACCTTTCATTTTTGAGTGTGTGTTAATCAACGGGTCAGAACAAATCCTGCAGGGCCACCACGGGCGTCTCTTGAATTTTGCCCAGATGAGATCTCCAACTTCATACTTCAGTGGAGTAGACTTTTTCTTGGGTTGACACTTTAGATAAATAAAACATGAAGCATCAATAAAAATCAAACTCTCTTAAAACAATATAGCATCTACCTAATGCCTTCTGAAAAAGCAGTGCCTAAAGAATTCTGGATGAAAAACACTAAAGAGATTAACAATTACAAAATAAGTACAACTAATTTACTTTGCCTTATTTGTTCATAACATAGCCCTTTACAGAGTAGTAGTAGTTCTCAATTTATATTTGTTCTTTATAAGCCATCTATTTCCAGGGGGTAGAAAGAAGTAAGCTAATTTGTAAAGAGATAAAAACTGAAATAATAAACAGAATCATTGCAAGGAAATTGTTTTTGACCCTGTCTTCGATCAGAACACAACATCAGAGACAAGAGAGAAAATTAGAAAAACAACTTTTAACAATGTCAAGACAACGTGGTCCTGGGGGACCTGCAACATGGGCCTGAACTCAGGGCCTCCCTGGTGGCGCAGCGGTTGAGTGCTGCACTGTGGAGCTGTTGGCAGCTCAAGATGCGAGTTCGACGCCCAGCCGGGAAGAATCCCACATGGTGTGGGCAGACCTCTCCTGCCTCGCCCGCTGCTCCCCTCAGCAGTGTATTTCTGATCTGCCTGTTCTGCTCCCCACCCTCTCTGGTGAACCCTCTCGCCGCCCCACGCCTCTGGCCTGTACCCCAGCTTGTATGTATAAATAAATAAATCTTAAAAAAAAAAAACATGGGCCTGAACTCGGGAGAAAGCAAGGAGGCAGGCTGGAGTCAGTGCCATGGCGATAACCAGCAGAAGCTCACCAGAAGATGGTGAGAAAACAGAGCAACTCCATTAAAGGAAAGGGCTAAGAAGATAGTCTTTCTGCTGCATCCTGGAAGCAGGGGACTCAGTCATGTAGTAAAAGCAGAAAAAGGCAAATCAGAAGAGGAAGGAATCTATGTAACTTTGTGTCCAACCCTCTTGCCCTTCCCCTGTGTGCCTGGAACCAGTTCAAACTTGCTCAAGTGTCCTCTTGTAGTCCCCTTTGCCCTGAATCTGCAGTGGATTCCTTATGTGCTTCCCCCCTCAAGTAGCTTCTGTTCCCCTAGGCAGCTCCTGAAGGTGTGTGGTGGTAAGGGTTACCCCTTCTCCCAGTTTTTTAATTCCTGTGGGGCACACAGGATGTATTAAAGGTAGCTTTGTAATTCAAGACAGAGTAGAGAGATTGGGGCCCTACTATAGTGTTATATGTCAACAATATCTCAAAAAAACAAGGGGTGGGTGGTCTGCAGGTCTATAATCCTCTCAAACAAACATACATTTCTATGAATTAACAAAAGTGGTCGCAAAAAAAAAAATACGCAAAAAAAAAAAAAATCCTAAAAGGCCTCCCCTGGTGGCTGAAGGGGTTAAGCCTCAGCACAATGAAGCTATCTGCAGCCACTGCAGCAGGAGTTAGGTCCTCTCCCCTCATCTCCCCCCACTCCTGGGGGCCAGGGAGCTTCCCACACGGTGCAGCAGATCTCTCCTGTCTCCCCTGCTGCTCCCCTCAGCAGTGTACTTTAGTCAATCCGCCTATTCTGCTTCCCACTCTGTCTCTGGTGAATCCTCTCACCCTGTTCCTCTGGCCCATACCACAGGTCTTATATGCATAAATAAATAAAATATATCTTTTTTAAAAAATCCTAAAAACTACAGGTAATATCATTGCAACAGACCTAAATTCTTCCCAGGACATGCAGAACAGGCTGCATCCAGAAGAAAGCACTGTACAACTTCAAGGGACACTTTCATGCAGAATGCAATGCTGAGTTACTTAAACTGGTCCTGGATGCAACTTTGTTCCAAAAGCAATGAACAATAATCTGCAAACCAAATACCTGCATTTCAGCTCTACATTTTTAATATTATGTAAACAGTAAAGATATTCTAGCTTGAGAGGAAGACTGCTTTGTGTTAAGGACTGAGATTCCCACCCGATATACTACACAAAGGAGTTGCCAAGTGTGCTAGAAGAACAATATTTACTACTCCTAAGGAATATACAAATTATGATTTGGGTCTCCCTGGTGGCACAGGGGTTAAAGTCTCAGTGCAATCAAATTATTGCCAGCCACTGCAGCACTAGTTCAATCCCAGCCAGGGAGTTGACCCACATGGCACAGCAGACCTCTCCTGTCTTGCCTGCTGCTCCCCTCAGCAGTGTATTTCAGCCTGTTCTGCTCCCTGCTCTGTCTCTGGTGAATCCTCTCGCCCCACCATACCTCTGGCCTCCACTCCAGTTCTTGTATGCATAAATAAAATAAATCTTTAAAAATAATTATGATTTTGACTGCCATGTCTTGAAAAAGACTTGGTGAGCCCCTCCCTCAGACAATCTTCACTCCTTAATATCAGCCTTAAAAAAGTATCCTGCTGGCACAATTTAAGAGTATGCTGAATGAATGAAATCATTCAAATGAATGATGACTAACACCCCTGCTCAAGGATATCAAAAGTTGGGTTCAATTTGGTGATTTGTAAGTTACATTCAAATTTAACAGTTTGTGTGCCAGTGCCCTTTAAATTTACCAGCCCTTGGGGCCAGCCATTTTCTGTGCCACCGCAGGAATGGTATAAGCATTCAATAAAACACACACAACTCCTGAACTACTGGATATTAAAAAAACTGAAATATCTCTCATAAAACACCTTACACTTTCACCAAGACTGAGTACGATCAAAGAAATAGCTCCTAATAGTTCCAGATAAGTCCACCGTGGCATGAAAAACCGGAGACTAGATGAACACATATTAATACGTGAGCGGCCACCTGATACTGGTGACAAAAACACGTACTAATACGTGAGCAGACCACAAAATGTTAAAGACTCTGCTTTCAAACAGAAATTAAGTTAAGGCTCATAGACTGTCCTTACTGAAAAAACTATGATTAGTTTTTCCTTGTATTAAAGTTACTAAGAAGACAGAAATTACATACTACTTAAGAAAGAAAAAGTTCCAAAGAGATACATTTGCTTGTTATCAGCTTGTAGGTTATCACCAAAAAAAAAAAAAAAAAAAACAAAAACACATTATAGGTAGTTGTCTTTCAAATTTTAAAAGGAAGATGCCAAGACAGGATTGGAAAACAAATCCTTTGTATGATGCTACTGAAAACTGAAATGTTTGCTTGTACTGAAAATATGAGTAGACTTCCATAAATTTCTGATATAATTTGACTGTGATCATTTATTTGGCAATCACTGCTAAATTGATAACCTGCCAGAAGTATCACAAACTTAAGGTAAGCAAACTACTCAAAATCAGCTAAATAGTAACAACACCTTTTTCCCTTTATTTCTTAAAATTTTATTGTGGTAAAAATACTTAATTGAGATCTATCCTATTAACAAATCTTAAGAGTACTAGAATTACTGTTCGATACTAGTACAAAAATACCTTCTAAATATTTTTTTTAAATATATATGGTGATGTAGAACTTCAGATTAAGAGCTTGAGGAAGGTGGGGGGACTAGCACTTTATACGACAATTATCACAGAACTTACTGAAATTCTAAGATTCAGTTCTCACATTAGTTACTAAGAATTCCCATAAAGTGGTGGGTACAGTGTGTTAACAACATCTGAGTGGGAGAGCAAACAGAGATGCAAACCAATGTTACTTCAAAAAAACAAAAAAGAAAAAGGCTAGGTCTAAAAATTAATTTCATAAAAATTAAACTCACCAAGATGATAATGGCAATACACAAGACAAAACATATCCCTTTAGATGCTTGATTTGATACCTAAAAACTACCACTTTCCTCAGGTGAAACTCATTTTTTCGAGTAAGTTTATTAACTCAGAGTATAAATACATAAACCTCTTAGTAGAAAATCATATTCTCAACATCTGTTAACATTCTGCTGCTTTTATCAATTCCAGATAGAAAAAATAAATATTTTAATAACTTGATTTAAAATAACACATTTGTTTTTTGAGGGAGGGGGTTGTAGAAGAACTGGGATATAGACCAGAGGTGCAGGGGGAGGATTCACCAGAAAGAGAGTAGGGAGCAGAACAGATAGATTGACTGAAATACACTGCCAGCGGGAGCAGCGGGGCAGATAGGAGAGGTCAGCTGCACCCTTTGTGAGTCAGCTCCGCCCTTTGTGAGTCAGCTGCCTGGCCAGGGATCAAACTCAGGCTGTAGGCATTGATAGAGCTGAAACTTAACCCTTAGGCCAACAGGGAGGCCCAACAAACTTAAAATTTTTAACTGAAGAACTATATTGTACTGAGCTATTTCAACTTTTTTCCTGAATCAAAGGTGACTCCATTATTATTATGGCAAAACCAGGTAATTCCACTTAATTATACACAACACATATCTAAGGTGAGTGATTACTAACACATTGTTGATCCTTTAATATCAGGATGTTCTGAGTGAATAAAATTAAGATACAGATAATCTGGCCATTTGTATAAGCTGTTTAACAAATACTTTCCAATATGATTTGATTGTAAGTTGGTAACACCAAGGCTTTTCAAGTCTACACAGCACCAAAAGCACACAGTAGGACCTCAGAGATATCACCACCTTAACAAGAGACTTAACCACATTACCTCTAATGTCTAACACTTATCAGGACAAAGAGGAAGTACTAAATAATTATTGTCCAGGTGATTCACCAAATTTACATGCTCTGCTAATTACTACAAGAACACATAAACATGTACACTTCAGGTTAATTTCAAGAGAATCCCTAACAAATCTGTCCTATAGAAATAGTACAGGGAGTCCTTAGTTGAAATAAGAGGCATTAGACAATAACTCAAATCCAGATGAAAAAAATAAAGAGCATCATAAAGGCAACAGAATAGGTAAATAGTAAAATTTACCTTCGTTCAACGCTTTTCTTATATCTGATTTAAGAGACAAATGTACAAAGTAATTGTTATATATCTGTGATAATGGGCAACAATACATAAAGATGCAATAAAATGACAAAGGTAGTCAAGACAAGCTCAGAGGAGCAAAGCTTTATTATGTTATTGAAACTAACTTGTTAGTAATTGAAACTAAATTGCAATAAATATTACTGTGGCACTTAACCAAAGCACTTAACCAAACTAATTACTAAGAAATTGGTTTGTATGATATAAAAGACAAGGGAATTAAAATGTTACAGTGGAAAATATTTAACACAAAGGAAGGAATTAACAGGGTTAGAGGAACAAAAATACCTTTACACACACACACACACACACACACACACACACACACAAATAACAAAATAACAGACCTCAATTACCGTATCACTGATTACATAAAATGCACACGGATTTAAAACTACAATTTAAAGTCAAAGATAGGCAAAACAGATTTATAAAAATGATAAAATTCAAGAAAAGGAATTAAAAGTAAAAACAAAACAGAAAAGGGGCCTTCCTGGTAGCCTAGGGGTTAAGTCCCAGCACTATCACCACTACAGCCAAGTTTGATCCCCTCCCCACCCCCAAAGCTAGTCCACATGTAGCACAGCAGACCTTTACTGTCTCACCCACTGCTCTCCTTAACAGTGTATTTCAGTAAATCTGCCTGCTCCCCACTGTCTCTGGTGAATCTTCTCATCTTCCACACCTCTGCCCTACACCCCAGTTCCATTAAAAAATAAATTTTAAAAATCTTTTTGAAAAATTATTCAATTTATGAGAAATGCAATAAATGTAATACATATGAAAAACAGTATAATAAACCGTATTAACAAAATAAAGGGAAAAAAGACATCAATATTTATACAGAAAAAAGTCTGACAATATGCAACTCATTCATGTTAAGAACTCAATAAACTAGGAACAAAAGAAAACTGCCTCAACATAAAAAAAAAAAAAGGCATACACACACGCACACACACTCACACATACACAGAGAAATCAAATTTAATGGCAAAAGACTAAAAGTTTTCCCACTAGGATGATGAACACAGCTACAGCTAGCATGTTTGCTTGCTTTTGTTACCTCTATTCAACATACTACTGGATTTTCTTTTCAAGACAGCTAGACAAGAAAAAAAATAAACAAAAGGCAACCAAACTGGGAAGGAATATATAATATTATGTCTATTTGCACATCTTACATGTAAAAACCCTACATATTCAAAAAATATATGTTTTAAGTAATTAATTCAGCAACACAGGAGGCTACAATGTCAACACAAAACAATCAGTTACATTTCTATATATTAACAATGATCAAAAAAGATGAAGAAAACCAATTTACAAAAGCATCAAAAAAGAAATCCAAAAAGAAAATGAAAACAATTGTACTTACAATAGCATCAAAAAGAATTAAAACACTTAACCAAGGAGATCAAAGACTCATACAACAAAAACTGTAAAACACTGCTGAAAGAAAACATACATGAAAACAAATCTAATATTGTTATGATGTCACTGCTGCCCAAAGAGATCTACAGATTCAATACAATCCTATCATGACAGCAATCTATTATTTTCTGGAGAACTAGAAAAGTAATGCTAAAATTCAGATGGAACCTAAATAGCCTAAAGAACCTCAAAAAGCCAAAGCAAAAAGAAGGAAAAAGCTAGAGGACTCATACTTTCTTATTTCAAAACTTACTATAAAATGGTGTGGTACTGACACAAAGACAGTTATAGTGATCAACAGAACAGAATCGAGGGCCCACAAATAAATTCTTGCATCAACAGTATAATGATGTTGCAAGGGTTCCAAAACCATTCAATAGAAAAAGATCTATTTTTCCTACTGGTCTTAAGAAGCTGTAAAAGGGAAAACTGGTTATCAACATGAAAAAGAATGAAGTCAGACCCTTACATAACACCATAAATAAAAATAAACTAAAAATGGGGTCTCTCTGGTGGCACAGGGGGTTAAGTTTCAGCACTATGAAGCTATTGGCAGCCACTGCAGCAGTTCAATCCCCGGCCAGGGAGCTTCCCACATGGCACAGCAGAGCTCTCCTGTCTTGCCTGCTGCTCCCCTCTGCAGTGTATTTCAGTCAATACGCCTGTTCTGCTCCCCACTTTGTCTCTGGTGAATCTTCTCTCTCTCTCTCTCTCTCTCTCTCTCTCTCTCTCTCTCTCCTCTCTCTCTCTCTCTCTCTCTCTCTCTCTCTCTCTCTCTCTCTCTCTCTCTCTCTCTCACACACACACACACACACACCCCGCCCCCCCCTCAGGTCTACACCCCAGCTCTCTATGCATAAATAAATAAATCTTAAAAAAAATACAACTCAAAATGGATCAAAAACCTAAATGTAAGCGCTAAAACTCTGCAACCCTTATAAGAAAACACAAGCATAAATTTTTGTAATCTTAAAGTAGAATAAGTTCCTTAGATAAAAATATCAAAAGAACAGTAACAAAAGAAAAGAACAGACAAATTTGACTCCATCAAAGTTTTGTGCTGCAAAGGATACCATGAGAAAAACTATCAATAAGATAATCCATAAAATGGGAGAAAACATTTGCCTATCATGTAATGAGGAAGTTATATTCAAATCTGTATCTAATAAAGAACTACTACAACAGTAAAAAAGAAAAGTATGTCAATTTTTTAAATGGTTAAGAGACTTAAAAGTATTCCAAAGATAAACAAATGACTAATCCATACCTGAAAGGATGCTCAGCAACATTAGCCATCATGGAAATGAAAATAACACTTCACATTCAGTAGGATGGATACACACACAAAGACAAAAAATAACAAGCACTAAAGAGGCTGTAGAAAATTAGAACTCTCACAATACTACTGTTGGGAAAGTGGTAAAGCCACTTTGGAACAGTCCGGCAAGTCCACAAAGGAGTGAACATAGAGTTATCATATGATCCAGAAGTCCACTCCTAGACATAGGGTACCCGAGAGAAATCAAAACATAATTCCACACAAAAACTGGTGGAAATATGGTGCTATGCAAGTTACAATGAGGATGACTATCTAAAATTATGCCTTGTAAAAGAAGCCAGTGACAAAGTATCCATGTTATATGGTTCCATTTATATGAAATATTCAGAACAGGAAAATACATGAGACTGAAAACAGATTGGATCCATCTACTGAAAAAGGAATCTAAAATTCCCACTACACTGTCATGATCTTATGCCACAAAGATGAAAGATGGAGTTGCCATTTATTGAAATAGAGAAGGCTACAAAGAAAGCAAGTTTGGGGAAGATATAGCGGGAATTTGGTTTTGAACAAGTACGAAACTCCAATTTCACAACCTTGTGAAAATGTCAATTAAGTCATTGTATATATAATTCGGGCTACAAATTCAGGCTACATGGGAGTCATGAAGGCCCAAAAAAGAAATCATCAAGAAAGTGAGAATAGATAAAGGCATCTGGGCACATGTCTTGACTTAGAAGAAGAAACAGTTATTGTTCTTATTTTTTTAAAAGGTTTATTTATTTGTGCATACAAGAGCTAGGGTGTAGGCTGGGGGGGGCGGGGAGGATGAGAAGATTCACCAGAGACAGAGCAGGGAACAGAACAGGCAGATCTACTTAAGTACACTGCTGAGGGAGCAGTGGGTGAGACAGGAGAGGTCTGCTGAACCATGTGGGAAGCTCCCTGGCTGGGGATCGAACTCATGCTGCAGTGGGCAGTGGCTGCTGATAACTTTACTGTGCTGAGATAAGTCACTAGGGAGGCCCCAGCTATTGCTTCTTTTTAAGCTCCATCGGAACCACATGGACAACAGACTCCTCAATCCCCTTCATATTCTCTATCAAGGAGCAGAAAAAGTTCTTGGAAACAATTTACCACTACGGTCTAATTAATTTTAGCATACTTCCTGGAGAGAAACATAGCAAAACTCACACTCCTGCGATCCTAAGAAGATAATCCAAATGAAGGAAAAAGACTAAAGGCTATAAATATTTTCACTGCATCTTTAACTGTACTAACAAGTGAAGGTAAAAAACAACTGAAACTAAAAGATGATGGCTAAGCAAATTAACTTTTTTTTGTCCATTTAGCAGTCATTAAAAATTACTCTGGAGCACAAGGGACTATGGTGATGGTGCATGGGTGAATTTGTAGTGGAAATTCTATGGGGCTACACCTGAGAGGAGAAAGCAAACATTGTACAAAAATGAATAATGATGTAAAATATATATAAATAGATAAATTATATTTTTTTAAAAATTACTCTGGGAGGGCCTCCCTAGTGGCACAGCAGGGTTTCTCAGCACTATCAAGCTATTGCCAGTCACTTTGGCAAATGAGTTTGCGATCACAGGCCAGGGAGCTGACCCACATGGCACCGCAGACCTCTCCTGTTTCACCTGCTGCTTCCCTTAGCAATGTATTTCAGTAGGTCCACCTGTTCCGTTCCCCACTCCATCTCAGATGAATCCTCTCACCTCCCTCACCTCTGACCTACACCCTAGTTCTTGTATGCATAAGTAAATAAAAAATGAATCTTTTAAAAATTTACTCTGGGAAGCCAGGAAAATGTTATAAAGAAAAACAATAATACCTTTGAAGATGTTATTAACATTATGAAAAAATGTGCATAATAAAGGAATATGCAAATTTAATCGTTAGGTATAGAACTCTGGGGTTATGTTTTCCTTTATAAACCATCTTTTAATCATGTTTTATGTAATTCAGTTAAAAAGATATAAAAGGATGTAATACTTGCCCAGCATTTTTTATTTCTCCCATTGCACCTTTACTCACTTTAAAAATTAGCATTTTAATAATACTAAAAGCCTTATGTCACTTGATAGTAGAGACTATTATCTAATCTGACTCCTAAGCATATGACAAAGTAGTATTGGGTCAGAAAATGTTTGCTGACTTGATTAAATTTAAGTAATTCGTGTCAACTCACTCATTCAAATATTTACTAAGCATGGAAAATGGTAAACTGATTATTTCAAGGCAGTGAAAATTATGGAAGATTGCTATTATTATTTTTAGAGTAAACATATTTTCAAGGAAAACATTTTTCTTCATATTCAAACTTTAAAAAACATGTAAATACTCTGCGTAGCATATAACTGAATATAGGGATAGACAAACAAGTCCTCTGGGAGCTCAAAGTCTCTTTGGAAGAGTGGAAAGAGAAAAGTAAGATATTTACAGCTTTTTAAGTGGAGGTATGGGGTCTAAAAGAAGAAAAATCACTAGGTTTATTATTTAAAAACACATTCATCAAAATAATCTTCAAATGGTAACAAAACTTCAAAAGGTAGTAAGAGTCAAAATAAGAATAGCTGGCTCCTTTTTGTGAAATAATAAAGGCTCGACCTAGATATTTTCAATGTGTTCATGTCATATTTCACTATTCCCCTACTCAAACCTTACACCAAGCTATCCACAGTTGCCCTAACTGATCATTTCCTCTCTGCCTGGTATTTCTCTTTCTCCCAGGTCTGTTCAGGAAACATTCCTTGGTCCTTCACTGGACGAAGTGCCTCTCTATAATTATCCTATCCCTAGTCATTCTCAGCTCATCCTTATATTGAATTCCCAGTTAATGCTTATCCCATAGGTTTCTAGACTTCATAAGGACAAGGTGTAATATACTCTGTATCTCCTTTATCTGGAACGAAAAACACTTTTAATTAGAAAAAAAATTTAATTGAACCAAAGTAAACTACAAAGAGTCATTTCCTAAGCAGCAAAATTAGATACCATAGTCTATTCACTTCAGTATCTGTTAAAACTTAAGGGTCCTTCAATCCACAAAACATCCGTTTGTTTTAAAAAGATAAATGGTATTAAAGCTCATCTACACTAAAGGTCTTTACTTCAAAGATGACCACCAAACCTATCCCCCAAAACTTCCTGGTTTGGAAATAGTCAATACCACTAAATTTGAGACAGTAGACAGCACATCAGAATTTCATCAGACTATTAAATTTTGAAAGTTCTCTAAACAATCTTCACACTATCAACCAGTCTCCAATGTAATCCAGATTTTGGCTTTTCAAAACAAACATTCCAGTACAATGCATCTCTTTTCCCAATCTTTATTTATCATGTGGGTATATATTATTAGTATATTCAGACACTGGGTACCTACTAAATTGGGTTTTCTACAAAACTACTGGAGTGACTCCGTATTAGAGGAAGGGTCACAGATGAGACTTTCCTCTCTGGAGCCTTTCTCAGTTCTATCTTCAAGCTTTCTGAGCAAAAGTGAAACTGGAAACACACTTCTAGTGTTTTATTGCTGTATTTTAGAAACACCCACAGTTATTTTCAATCTAAGCATTCATTAATCATGTGTTGAATACTCGAAAGCATTGTAGGGTCCCCAACCCTCTTCAAAGATTGATAAAACAAAAAAACAAAACAAAGCCCTCCAGCTCAGTATCATAATAGTTCATCCAAATCAAAATTAAAGTAGGGCTAAAAGTGCATCTCCACCATATGTGTAACAGGGTGGTCCCCAGGAAAGGGTGTGTTCCAAGTTCCCTGCCCCACCCAAGGGAGGGTGGAGCTGAGCAGGAGATAAAAAGCTGGAGGGGAGAGAGAGGGGGAGAGAGAGGCAAAGAGGGGGAGAGAGAGGGAGAGAGGGAGGGGGGGGAGGTGGAGAGAGAGGGAGAGAGAGAGAGAGAGAGAGAGAGAACACAAGACACAGGGACTGGAGAAGGAAGCAGGATGGAGAGCCAGAAGAGGCATAAGGAGCAGAAAGACATGTAAAGAAGCTGCACTGGCCTGGACTGATTGAAACAGATGTGGGTAAGAAACCCATGGGGAAGTTAACACTGGCAATGTTAATCTGGATTTTGATTTTGCTCTTTTCCTCAGAGATCTGTCTGGCTATTTCTGACTCTTTTCTATGGGTCCCTGTCAAAAGGTGTTTTAGACTTGTGATAGGCTTTTGGGCCTTGCTTTGGGCCAATCCCATTTGGGTGGACTTTTATCCACAAGGGGTTGGGTAACTTTGGGTGCCTGATTTAGAAACTACATTCTTTGTCTCTTTTTTATTGTACACTGATTGTATTAAAGTCTGTTTCCACGTAAGGTCTTACATGTTTTGTACTGATGCAGCAGATGGCAGAACCTATTTCAAGTAGGCAGGTTTGGAAGTTCTGAGGGTGCCCCTCCAGTTATAAATACTTTTTACATTGCACCTAACTAATTCCCAGAAGATAAATCAGGACTTTCTTTACACAGGACAGTCACAAAAGTAAAAAAAAAAATTTTTTCCAAAATGTTTAAATTCCTATTTCCCAAACATTTTCAAAGTCCAAATAATCCCGGATGAAGAATTAACTTTTTTAAAGGTCTATTCAAAGAAGCAAAGCCACTAAAGCCACTGTTCTATAGCTGTCAACATATTTCTGATTTGCAGCATCCTCTTCCTGAGACAAGGAAAATATTGACCAAACTCTGAGAAAGAATCTGAGAACATGGTAGTTTAGAAAAGCAATACTTTAAATGTGCCTTAGTCTCATCACTTTTCAAATTAAAAATAAAAATAACAAAGGAAATAAGCTAGATGTTGGGGCAGGGATATGGCTAAATAATATAGAACATCTATATTTTGGAATGTCACACAAAAATTTCACATATACTAAGTGGAAAAAAAGTTGTAAAAAGGCTCATGTACAATAACCTCAAGGTTTATAAAAATACACATTTTTAATATAAAAATATAGAAAGGAGGCCTCCCTGGTGGCGCAAGGGGTTAAGTCTCAGCCTATGAAGCTATCTGCAGCCACTGTAGCAGCCACTGCAGCTGCTTGAATTGCCATTGCAGACTTGGATCCCCAGCCAGGAGGATTCCCACATGGCACAGCAGACCTCTCCTGCCTCGCCCACTGCTCCCCTCAACAGTGTATTTCAGTCAATCCACCTGTTCTGCTCCCCACTCTGTCTCTGGTGAATCCTCTCACCCCTCACACCTCTGGCACCCCAGCTCCTGCATGCATAAATAAATCAATCTTTAAAAAATATACATGTATATAGAAAAGGAAAAGTCTGGAAAGATATAGACCAGAATAATAACTGGATCTCTGATGTTGTCAAGTGAGTTTTTTGAATTATCTATATTTTCTAACTTCTATACAATGAACATGTGCATTAGGTAGAGTTTTCTTATTGAGATAAAATTCACTTAAGTCAATTTTAATCATTTTAAAGAATATAATTTGGTGGTTTTTAGAATTATCTTGAGTAATATTTTCTAAGTAAATTTTAACACATTTTCTTTATAGAACAAAATAAAACAGAAACGCCACAGCATAGAATTTCCTAACAATAGTGAAAAAAGTATAGCAAAAGAATTCAGCACTGTCATCCTATAAAATGTCTTGAAGAATGTGAAAGTGTCTTGTCTAGATACATCATTTGCATAATATTACCTAATTCAGAGGGCTACTACAAGTCGAATAAACTACTATGTAAATCCATTAATGTATAAAGTACGAGAAGCTGGTAATGTATAAGCACCATATCATTTATATTATTTCAAAAGCGTGAAATTAGAAGGCTGTTCTTCCCCTTTTATTACAGCATGACTCTACCCTAAATAGCAATATTCAAGGGTTTATTTATTTCCTATTATTACTAGTATAAATCATTATTTTAAGAAAAAGTATAGTATAATGGTGAAAACAGACTCTCTAAGTCACTTTTCATAAGGTTGTTATAAAGTACCTGGCACATAATACCAACTTAAAAGGCCATTATAATATTATTCACTGTATTTTACATTATTTCAATTACTTTAAGAATTAATATGCCAATATAAGCACTTAATCTCCATTTAGCACTATGTTTACAGAAAAATATTTCGAATTCCAAATAATTGACCTAAAGTAATGTTTAATAGAAACAACTCAAATAAATGCCTCCTTAAACATACATTTTATAAAACAAGAGACACCCGGTGACTAATGCAGGAAAAAAGACCAGCCATCAAACATCCATTTGTAACAGCAAAGATTTGCTAAGAATAATTCATTTATTTTCACCCTAAAATAAATAATCCTGTCCCCTAGACATACATCCCCACTACAGTCTCTCAACCTATCCTAAATTTAGCACAATTCCAGTATTGTTACTCTTTCTTAAAAACCTCTGATTTCTTCCTAATAATAAAATTAAATATATCCCATTTTCCAAACTATTAAAAAGCCTTCAATAAACTAGTCCAATCTGCCCACTCCACCGTATTTCCTACATCTCTTTTCTATGCCTTAAATCTAACCATCATATTATTTGCACTACATAGGTTCCTTATACTGCATTTCTCCTGCATTAGGATGCCCTACACCTTCACCCTGCCATGTCCAAATCTGTCCCATACTTCCTTCAACACCCAGATTGAAGAAAACTTTTCTTCCTCATAGAACCTAGTCCCACAGCATCTTGCCCTTTTGGTCATGGTAATCAATTTAGAGATGCAACTGCTGCCCCTGCTACTGAGAACTTATCTTGGATCAGTATTAATAAGGAACCTACATGATAAGAATATATAGATACATAAAGTCAAAGCACTATAATCAAACCCAAATTATGCTTACCAATTACTTGCCTTTCTTTTAGGCCAGCTTAAATCTAACAACAAGATTTGAAATTGGGCAGACGGGGTGTTCCGTCCCGGCGGAGTCGCCAACTGAAATCGGGCAGACGGGCCACAAATGCCCAGGCTCTGCGGCAAGAGCCACCAAAAAGCCCCAAAAGGCCAAAAGGCCAAATACAACAAAGGACAGTGCCTGATAAGAGGACAGGCCACTGTCTGTGGATCTCACCCGCGCACACAACTGCAGGAGACTTCAGGTTACAGGAACAACAAACATGGGGTTTATTTTACAAATGGGGGAAACAGAGAGCTCACTGCATCCTCAAGTGGTGGCCACCTCACCCAGAACGCATCGGGGATGGCAGCTCTTTGGGAGGTGCTGGGTTAGACCAACAAACAGGTCTCTGAGACACCAGGCCCAGGGCCTCTGGGGCTCCTTTCAGGCTACGTCAGAGACAGGACCGGAGGCCCAGAGGGCAGGTGCTGGATGCTTCTTTTCTTCTCTCTTCCTCGGAGGCCAGGAATGGACTGCTTTCTTCTCTCTTCTCTCTTCGTCTTTTCCTGGGGGCTGGTGTCGTCGTGTCTTCTCCTGTTCTTCTCTTCAGGGGCCTCTTTCGTCTCTCTGGGGCTGGCGTCCTCTCTTTTTCATCTCTTTTCCCCCTCTTAGGTCCCTCCTATCCTGGCTTATATCCTCTCCCAGAGTACCATCCACAAGTCTGATTGGACCATTTTCAATCCTGGAGCTGACTGGACCTACCCATCAGCTCTAGCACCTGATTGTCCGTTCAAAAACAGCAGTTACTGGACAGGAGCAACTGCCATAACTGACTTTGGAGCAGTGGGATAAGAGGCCCCAACGCTCCTGCAGGCACCCACTGCTAAGGCAGCTTGGTTCCGGTAACAGATTTACATTATAACTTCTGAATGAATTTCCTCTCTAAGGTATAAACTATTCCCAGACAAAGAAAGCGAAAGACAGAGGGACCGAATGACTTGTCAACAAATAGGAGACAAGCAGGATAAAAAGATAAATAATCATACTATTCTGTCCATTTGTAAACCACCTAGGCCTTTAAAGTCTTAATCCCTTACAAACATTTGCTAGTAGTTAAATGAGAAATTACAGTCTAGGACATACTTCCTATGCCAGCATAATCGAGAAGTTCTGTGTTACACTAGAAATGCCTGAGTTTAACCCCTCGTCTGCCCTTAACCATCTATGAAATTTTGTAAAGTTACTTTACCTCTCTTTATAGGTAAAATGGGATAATACTGCCTCCTATTTTGTAGAAATTTGTGTAAACTGTAACAGACATTAGATCCATTCTAATATTAACCCTAATTTCATAGAGCATCCATAATAAAAGTAGCTCTTTTTAGTTGGTTTTACAAATCTACTTTATGAGAACTGTGATTTCCTTTCCCAGTCACAAGTCAAAATTGCAAAAATGTTCACCTCCGGAATGGAGTTACCATATTACTATAAATATGGTAGTATTTATGCTTTACCTCCCATCTCACTCACAGTCACATCCAGGAAATGCATGTAAGTATTTCTAGTTGCCAAAGCTCTTTTAATGTCAATTATTATCACCTGAATCTCAAAACAACCAGGTAAGGTAGGCAATATAAATCTTATCCCATATTTACAAAGAGCCTCAGAGTGACCTTGCCAGAGGTCTATAGCCCTTTAGCCAAAAGCAAGGATTAGAGGCCAGAATCTTCTGACTACAACATACCAACCACAAAACAAAGCAGTGGACTAGAGTACTTAGTCTTCTCCCACCAATTCTCTACCTGGTAGACAAAGCTCAGTATATTAACTTTTATTAAAATGAAAAGTAGACCTGGGGCCTCGCTGGTGACGCAGTGGGTGAGTGCTGCACTGTGGAGCTGTCAGCAGCACGCGATGCGAGTTCGCGATGCGAGTTCGATGCCCAGCCATGGTGCGGCAGACCTCTCCTGCCTCGCCCGCTGCTCCCCTCAGCAGTGTATTTCTGATCTGCCTGTTCTGCTCCCCACTCTGTCTCTGGTGAACCCTCTCGCCGCCCCACGCCTCTGGCCTGTACCCCAGCTTGTATGTATAAATAAATAAATCTTAAAAAAAAAAAAAAGTAGACCTGGACTCCTATCTAGACAGGAGTAGTTAGACAGAAGATCTCTGGCAGCATTACAATTTTAGCCTGTAACAATCTATAGTAAAGATTAAAGATTATTGTGTAAAAGCTAATTGTTTCTGAGTAAGAAGAAAAGATCCCTGCTTATTGGCTAGATCCCAATAACAATAGGTCAAGGAGAAAGTCTGGACAATAGATCAAACAAAATCACTAGAGTCTTGGAAAAGGACAGAGGAAAAAGCAGGGAAATGGTTCAATGAAAGCTTGAAAGCAAAGCAGCTGCTAGGTTAGTAGTGGAAATTGTATATGTAAATGTGGTAAGGTTGGTACCAGACTATCAGACAAGGCCCAGCCTGGAACATGAAGCAGCTCAAAGAGAGCAACCTGCTAAAGAATTAGAAACACACAAGTCCAGGCATTTTTCCTAGCAAAGGCCTTTGTCTTATGCCTTACAAACCTTCAGAACCACATACAACAGGTTTGGTAATAGTGCAGAAGACAGACCTGAAAGTATGCAGCCCTCTCCATACCCAGGATATTAAAAGAGAAAGAAAATCTATACTCTGGCCTGAAGCAATAAGAGAAACTTGCATGCAACTGTGCCTATATGTTATACTGGAACCGAATGATTCAAACATTTAGTTGAGGACATTCCTTGGGCTCTTAACCTAGGGAATTTCCTAAGACTGACCATAGGCATTTTTCCTACAGCAGACAATCTATATGCCAACTTATTCTTAACATAAATTAATTTTATTCTTGTTATTCTTTCTGCCCACAAATTTTTCTTTCCATGTTTGAGAATATACTATGCACCCAGAAATCCTCATCTATTATTACATCAAGATGTAATTGTTGGGTATGACTTAGGGCTTATTTTTCCTTTAACTTCTTTAGTCTGTGACTTTTAGGGATTTTTTTATTCCCAAGAGCTAGAGGAAGCCAGATTTATGATCCTCAACCTTAGTTCCACATCGGAATCATCTGAGTTTTATGAAATAATACAGCTCCCACTAACACCTACACTAGGCCTAGAGAGTCTGATTCAATATATCTGGGATGAAGCATTTGGCACCTAATTTCTTAGGAATTCTATGGGTGATTCTGATAAATAGTAAAGGTTGAAACTAATACATCATATAGCTAGTTAATACTGGATAAATTGATTGTATTTATAGCCCAGAGTGAGAAAAGGAAGAGAGTAAGAAAGGACTATCTCAAAAAATGTATGATTCTGACAAACAGGAAGTTACTGATTATACCATCCAATGTTGTCTAACTTGCACAAGGAAGCATTTTTTAGATACGCAAGTACTGGAAACTGCTAGGAATATTAATAAATTTTTAAAGCTCATAGTGTGGATAAATTACAATTAATTACTACCTCTTTGTTACAGGTACAGAATTGGAGCCTCAGAAATGAGCAGTGAGCAGACCAAATGCCAGTCATGTCTAGGCTCTGTTCTAACACCTGTGTTCTAAACACCTGTGTTCTTTCTCCACTAGGTCACAATACAAGAACATAAAAACATCAGTCTGTCTTCGCCTTCAGTACCTGTAATGGCACTTAACACTTTTTGCTCCGCTCACGTATTCACATATTCACGTGTTCATCTAGTCTCCGTTTTTTCACGCCACAGAGGATTTATTTGGAACTACTAGGAGCTATTTCTTTGATTGTACTCAGTCTAGAAGCTTTAATCTCTATGCATTTAAAATTTCATTAAAATATATCCAGTAGTTCAGGAGCTGTGTGTGTTTTATTGAATGCTTATCTCATTCATGCGGTGGCACAGAAAATAGCCAGCACAAGAAGTGTCAATCTTAACACAGTCAATCTTACTCTCTCATTCAATGAGGGAATTCTGTTTAAGGCAGATAGCAAATGTTCCTCACAACACCTTTAGACTGTAATTCAACAGCAGATACCCCAGGTCTCTTCAAAACAGGCATACCATACTTATCTGTGCTCCCTACTGTATTTTACCTAAGTCAAAATCAATGCTGTTAGAAGACATGGGTTATACCAAACTTGAGTCTAGAGTTAGTTGATGTTTAAAACAAAGATGGCTTTGTTTTATTAAAAAAGCATTTTTAAATCATATTATCCTAAATTTTACCTGCACCTTTAAAAAAATAAAATGATGCTCTCTGACACACCTAAGTAATTTCCTTAAGACAACAAGACGAAGAACATTTGGCTCTCTATTCTATGTGCTTTTTTCCTAACGTCATCCTTCTACACAGTCCTAACAGCATACATTCCCACTCCCTCATATAATGGAGAGGCCCAAGATGCAAGAATTTGGGCTCTACAAGCTAGATATGAATAGGTCCTGACTTTAACATTTGTGACTATAAATTCAAACAACTTAACTATCTGAACCTCAAGTCCTTCATTTGTAAAATGGAGATAATTACAAATAAGTATCTACAGCAAGTGTGGCATGATTCCAGTAAAAAATACGCACTCCATAAATGCCTAAAAGTATATATTACTTTTATTTTTTTTTTTACACCATTGTTCATTTTTGTACAATATATGACTTGTATGCTTTCTCCTTTCAGGTGTATTCCTGTAAAATTCCCACCACCAATTCACCCATGAACCATCAACCATCACCATAGTCCCTTGTGCTCTTCCCTCCCCTGTTTTGATTCCTCTACCTCCCCCTCCCTTGCAGAATGTTTCTGATTTATAGTTGCTGTTAATTTTGGGCATTTTATATTATTACTACTACCATTTTTTTCCTGAGCCCTTATTTGGGTTCCCTATACTCCTCCTATAAGTGAAACCATCCAATATTTTTCTTTTCCCTTCTTGCTTATTTAACTGAACATACTCCCTTCTATCTCCATCCACGTTCCTTCAAATGGAATGAGTTTATCTTTTTAATTGCTGAGTAGTGTTCCATTGTGTATATATACCACATCTTCTTGATCCAGTCATCTACTTTTGGGCATTTGGGTTGTTTCCATAACTTACCTAGTAAATAGTGTTGCAATAAACATAGGGGTGCAGGAATCCTTCTGAATTAATATTTTTGTGTCCTTTGGGTAGATTCCTAAAAGCGGATTTGCTAGACCAGAGTATTTCCATTTTTTAAAAAGATTTATTTATTTATGCATACAAGAACTGAGGTGTAAGCCAGAGGCATGTGGAGGAAGAGGGTGAGAGGATTCACCAGACACAGCATGGGGAGCTAAACAGGCGGACTGACTGAAAAACACTGCTGAGGGAAGCAGCGGGTGAGACAGGAGAGGTCTGCTGTGCCATGTGGGTTAGCTCTCTGGCCCAGGATCGAACTCATGCTACAGTGGCTGTGGATAGCTTCATAGTAGTGAGACTTAACCCCTGGCACCACCAGGGAGCCCCAGGGTATCTTGATTTTTAGTAGCCTGAGAAACCTCCATACAACTTTCCATAGTTGTTGAACCAGTTTGCATTCTAACCTGCAGTATAGGAAGTTCCTTAAAGTCTGTACTACTTTTGAAATTCACCCAGAGCTCATGACTCAAACAACTGATAATCTGATGTCAAAGGTAACTTTGTTTATTGAGACAGTTACTCCACTTTCTGTGACTCACCTCTGCCAGGTCTCTGAATTCATCCCAGGGCTGCTTCAAATGAGTTCTTGACACAGCAGGGGAAAAACAATAGGAGATGACTCACAAGGAGTTTGTTTTTTTTTTGAACTTTTGTTTTGTCCTTTGAATGAGTCCTTTTATCAAACTAAACTATTATAAACCTGCAAGATACTACTTTCACTCATTCGTTTATTCACTCATTCACTCAACAAATATTTACTGGCCATCAGGTTAGGACAGGCCCAAACACTACAGAAATGACTGAGAAATCATTCTCCCTCAAAAAACTAGGTCTGTATCAAGATTTGAAACTGTTTTCAACTACACAATAAGATGCCAGCCTTAATTTGAGTAGGCCATTCAGTTATGAACCTAACCCTCAAACAGTGAAGACAGTTCAGGTCTTGCTAAGGCTAACAGTGTTCATTCCCTAATATCCCTGGGTAATCTTATGCAGTTAATTTCCTTGGCACTCATCTATAAAAACATTAGCTGATATTAGCTCCTGGTTAAGTATTCAATATATATCATAAGTACTCAAATAAATATGTTGTAGTCCTTTAATTAAAATGCTAGTCCCATTAAGTCAGTATCAGAACAAAGCTTCCTAATGAGTTTAAACCAATTCCAAAGCAGGGCCTCCCTGGTGGCGCTGCGGTTGAGCGCTGCGCTGTGGAGCTGCGCTGTGGAGCTGTCGGCAGCACGCGATGCAAGTTCCACGCCTGGCCAGGGAGAATCCCGCATGGTACGGCAGACCTCTCCTGTCTCACCCGCTGCTCCCCTCAGCAGTGTATTTCTGATCTGACTGTTCTGCTCCCCACTCTGTCCCTGGTGAACCCTCTCGCCGCCCCACACCTCTGGCCTGTACCCCAGCTTGTATGTATAAATAAATCTTTAAAAAATAAAATAAAAAATAAACCAATTCCAAAGCAAACCAAACTTAATTAAACTACTTACTCTTGATTACTAATACAGCTTGTAACTGACAATAGAAATTAATTGGTCGATAATCTAAACACATAAAAAAATCATAATTACTTATACCGTCTCTCATAATTACTCAAAAATAATAAGTCATAAGTAATGACTTACTCTTAGAAGCATAATTAGGTATTATACCTGGATATTTGTATAAGTAAAAATGTTTCCTTCCAAGAAAAACACTAGAAAAATGATGAGGCATTTCACATATAGTTTGACATTAGCTCTTAAACACATTTAAAAATACATGTTCAATCTCAGATCATAATCATCAATACATAAAACCAATTTTCCACTTTGAAGAAAAGCATTCACAAAACTTTCCTTTTTCACATTTTTATGGAAAGTGTTAAATATACACAAAAGCAAAAAATAGTAAACTAAATTCCTATGCCACCATTTCTCAGCTTCAATAAATATTAAACCATGACCCATTGAGTTCATTTATAATTCCACCTACTTCCTACCTTCACTTCCATCCCACAGCCCTATACCTGGATTATTTTGAAGGAAAACACCTTATTTCAGTATGTATCTCGAAAAGAATTATGTTTCAGAATGAATGTTAATTATCTTTTAACAGACAATTCTAAACAAATAATTTCAGAATAGCTCAAACACAGTGTCCACAGGTCACAAAATTATTTCCTTCTCTAACAATGTACGTTACATTGTATTGGTTTACGTGTAATCTCTCCCTCTAGATTTCTCAAAATCCTTCTGCTAAAACTCCATTCCAGAGATAGATTCAACTGTGTCCCTCAAATGGGGTTCTGGAGAATCCCTTAGGGGTTACCCAAGAAAGTAAGGAAAAAAGCCTGTCCTATATCCCCAAATCAAAGCTGCTTCGTTTTTTTCTATCTTACAGTAGTTGTCTGTATGAGCTTTCATTTGGAAGCTAAAAAGCACAAACTAAACCCAAGTTCTTATGTTCAGAAATAAGACTCTTCCTGACCTAAACCCTAGTCACACACCCAAGTTTAGGACCTACCACCACCTGAATCACACAATTCATACTTTGCAGTTACACATAAAAATCATGCTGTTAAATCTCCAGAACTCTGACCCTTCTTTTCCATCCAAGACATGCTTCCTAGCACCTTCTATGAAGTCTCTTCTTGACCCACTTTATTACTCTTTTTATTTTTACCCCTTTACCCACTTTACTGAAGGCTCTACATTAACCCGTGCATACCTTGTTAATGCACGTCACACATTACATTGATAGTAACTACAGATTCTAAAAGTCTCAAGGACAATATATTACTTTGAAGATATTTTTTGCTGGGTTTTTTCCAACTCCAGCACTTACTGGGTACTCCAAAAAAAAAAAAAAAGTGCTCCAACACTATCATCAACAAAACTTAAGATAATGCAGATGTACATTAAATACTTGTCAAATAAATAATTTTTCCTGTAGAGACTTACATGCTCAATTACAATTACAGAATGAGGTACATACAAAGTTAATCACTACAGGGCCTCCCTGGTGGCCTAGGGGTTAAGTCAATGTGCTACCACAGCAAAAACCTACCTCCGTGGACCGAGCTCAATCCCCAGGCAGGGAGTTAACCCACATGGCGCAGCAGACTGCTCCTGTTTTGCCCGCTGCTCCCCTTAGCAGTGTATTTTAGTCGATCTGTCTGTTCTGCTCCCCACACTGTCTCTGGTGAATCCTCTGACCCTCTTACCTCGGCACCTCTGGCCTACACCTCAGTTCTTGCATGCATAAATAAATAAACATAAATGTTAAAAAAAAAGATTGGGAAACTAAGCATTTATCTCTAAAAAACTAAATTACAGCACATCCATACAATGACCTATTCTAAAGACATAAAAATAAAGGAGGCAGTTCTTTATGCACAAATACAGAATGATCTACAGGAGAAGCAAGCAAGGTGCGAAAGTGTTAACAGTGTACAACCAGTGCTTTAAAAACCACCTGGGGTGGAAATTACGTGTATTTGCTTGCATATGCATAAACACACAAGAAACTGAAAACTGGTTGCCAGGAAGGGGAATGAGATGTTCACTATAAATTGTTTTAAATTTAAAGCATAAAAGTGTCACAAATTTAATAAACAACTGTCAATTTCAAGCAAGAAATAAAAAAGAGTAGCTCTGAAACATTAACTGAAATGAGTATTTCTTTAAAAGTCATCCTGATCACTTCTCAGCCTTTTGGCTAAGATTAAGTATAGTAAATAAAAGTCATCTTGAGACACAGTATAATTAAAGCATAGAGGAAAGTCCAGGCATTAGTTGGTATGAAGTCACTTCTTACCCATACTGCTGTGAATGCACAGGCAATACTGAATTAAGAAAAAAAAAGAACTCTGAATGGCAGATGTGTGTAACTATATGCTCAGAGTCTGCAAGGTCACTAAAACTACTCCGGCTCTTTTGACCTTACTCAAGCTGGTGGCTCTGGTTAATGCTGTTTCAATTCCTTTCTCCCACCCAGCCCCTTTTAAAACCCAAGTTAACTCTTACTCAATCTTTTGATCTCAGTCTCCATGTCATTTTCTTCCAGAAGGTCCCCTGAACAACAAAATTGATCAAGACTCTCCGTGATGTAAGCTCAAAATCCCCTACACTTTTCTTCTCAGGCCTCAGCTGAACTGAAAATCATGTGACCACTGTGGAACTGTCTGCTTAGTGTTTATCTTCCCCATTAAACTGGAAGATCTGTGAGGAAAGACCATGTTTGCTTTGTTCCTCACTGTATTCCTAGCACATACAATATCAAGCATATTGCTAATACACAATATTTACTCAATAATGAATGAATAAATGAAAGGACAAAACAATGAAATACTGTAAATGTGAAAGTTTTATCTTCCACTTCAGACCTAGGATCATACGGCAATTCAAATAGGTGGAGGCAGCAAAACAGAGCACACAATGCAATAAAACACCTGAAAACACACAATTGCAAAGTATCTGCAGAAGTGTCACACACATTTAAAAATCATAACCAAGGGCCTTCTTGGTGGCACAAGGGGTTAAGTCTTGGCACTATGAAGCTATCTGCTGCCACTTCAACACGAGTTGGATGCATCACAAGTTCAATCCCCGGCCAGGGACTTGACCACATGGCACAGCAGACCTCTCCTGTTTTACCCACTGCTCCCCTCAGCAGTGTTTTTCAGTCAATCTGCCTGTTCTGCTCCCCACTCTGCCTCTGGTGAGCCCTTTCACCCTTCCCCCACCCACATCTCTGGCCTAACACCCCAGCTCTTGCATGCATAAATAAAAAAATCTTTAAAAAAATAAAATACCCAATAGGCATTTTGTCCTCCAGCTGCCAGTATTGTACTAGGAATATTCCAGAAATGTTACTAGTCTCTTTTGGTAGTCTATGGTTTGAATCTCACAAAGAGGTAGGGATGACGCAAGTATAAAGAGCAGTTGAGAAAAGAATGCTATGTAGCATGTGCTAAGAAGATCCTGATACATATATAAGGGACTGGAAAAACCAATAATGCCACAGTTTATCCAGATTTCTTAGATTCTCTAGGCAAGGCCTGTTGGATTCATGGAAATTATATATTGAAGTTTCTAGTGAACAAATATGGTCAGACATCAACTTGATCAAGAATGATGAGACTGGTGACATAATTTGACAACCCCATGTTTATGGGCCAGTAATTGAATTTTTAAAGAAAAATCTTGACATTTTAGTAACAGGGACCAAGTTGAATCTCAGGCTAAAAGATTTCTGAAAACCTCCTGTGATGTGTCAAGCTCCTGCACATGTAATATTAGAATCAACAAAAATTCCAAGAAGTAGGTATTACCTCCATATTACTAAGAAATCCAAAACAGCAAAGATTCCAGAAGGGCATCATTAATTGTTGAGCTCAATTCTGAGTGATCCCCAAAGTCTTGGTATCTACTATTTTACTCACAACAGTAGAGCCAGGCTCTAGATTAAGTTCTGGAGTTAAAGAATCCTCAAGTTACCACTAGAAACATTTTTGCAAACTAAAAAATTATAAACTCTTCCAACATGCCACAGAGTAAGTTCTCACTTAACATAGGCCAGTAAATTACTGGACTTTGAAGTGAAACAATGTACAGTAAAAGTTGGCACTGGATCATCATTTCAATTCAACATTGGCTGGAATCCTTTTTTTCTTATCAACATTATAACCAAACTATGTTATATAAGGGCCTGCTGCACACAAGAAAGAACACTAAAATTTTACTGTACAAATCAGGAAAAGACAAAACCAATTTCAAATATTTCAGGCAAAATGTAGACAGTATACTAAATGTACAATAATAATAATTAAGAGAGGGGCCTCCCTGGTGGCCTAAGAGTTAAATCTTCAGCCCTATCACTCTGGCCAGGGAGCTAACCCACATATGGAGCAGCAGACCTCTCCTGTCACGCTGGCTGCTCCCCTTAGCAGTGTATTTCAGTAAATCTGACTCTTCTGCTCCCCACTCTGTCTCTAGTGAATCCTCTCACCACCACTACCCGAGCCCCACACCTCTGGCCTATACTCCAGTTCTTCTATGCAAAAATAAATAAAAATTTAATAAAAATTAATAGAATAATCTAGTATTTAGTTTTTAACACCTTAATTTTAGAACACTGAATATGAAGTCACTGAAATGAAGAAATTAATTTTCTCATTTAAATGTTCACATCACAAGTAAGCTACACTATAAAGTCTAGATGGGCTATACCACTTGCCATTCTGGAGATTAATTTTTTTTCCAATTGTGCTCTGCCTGTCATTTTAAATCCTTTTCCATGTGGTTTAAATTATGTCATATGTTATAGTTGAAGTTTTAACATTACTTGTCCTTCCAAGAATAACCTCTAAATGAAACTTTTGAAATGCTATTACTTTCTATAACTTATAAATACATTCAAATTATCTTTCTACTAATCATAGAAATTATTACATAAAATTAATACCAATCTCTTATGACACTTTTGTGATGATAAGAGTCCCAAAACAAAATCAACTGAATAATAAATATGGATAAGCTATATACTTCGATGAGTTAAAAGGTAGATGACCATTCTGGGCAATAATGCCTTTGAGTGTCTAATAATTTCTTCAACCGATTCAGTGTCTGGCAAGTAACTACCAACTTATTTTTACTTCTCTAAAATACAAATTTAGGGGGCCTCCCTGGTGGCGCAAAGGGTTAATTAAGTCTCAGCACTATGAAGCTTTTGGCAGCTACTGCTGCACAAGTTTGATCCAATCCCGGGCCGAGGAGATAACCTCTCCTGTTTTATGCAAGCAGACCTCTCTTGTTTTGCCTGCTGCTCCTCTCAGCAGTGTATTTCAGTAGACCTACCTGTTCTGTTCCCCACGGTCTCTGGTCAATCCTCTCACCAACACCCCCCCAAACCTCTGGCCTACACCCCAGTTCTTGTATAAATAAATAAATCTTTTAAAAAATTAACACAATAAAATAAAACACAAATCTAGGTTTCCTCGTACAGGAAGATCAAAATGGAAAATGCCTTAGATATTAATTTCAGAAAATATTCATTCCTGCTGTAAATATTTAATGCTTATCTACTTACTAAATACTGTACTTGGCATCAAGGACACAAAGACAATATAATTCCAAGTTTGAAGCTGTAAGTTTAGGGAGGCATAAAGGACAGAAAAATAATCAAACCCAATCATGAAGAGTCCTCTAACAGTATTATGGTAACATAGAAGAACTTTTTATCCACTTTTCTGAAAACCTAGTAAGAGTATTAAGAGAATAAGAAGAAATACTGACCAAAACGACAATAGGAATACCAACTATCTATAAACATCCTTTCCACTAACCAGAAGTTATACTTGTAGATAATTTACCTAAAAAATTACTGTTTCCATTCATTAAACCCTAAAACATTAGATGTGCTTATGAACAAACAATATTGTGACATACATACCAGAACTTGTATAAACAAGTATTTGTGCTTACAAGACCATTTCATAACTTGGGATAAGATATACAAGAGATTGATAAGCTATTTCTGTTATTAGGCTTTATAAGGTTTTTTCCCTAATACTCAAATCCTCCCATCATAGCACAAAAGTAGCCACAGACAACAAGTAAAAGAACCGTATGCCCTATAACTTTACATAGTTACTAAAATTTGGATTTCATACCATTTTAATGTATTACAAAACACTTTCTTTTTTATTTCATTTCACCCATTCAAAAATGAAGACTGTTCTTAGCTCAGAGGCTTTTACAAATACAGGTGGTGGTGAAACACAACCACTAAGTCAGCCCTACATATCACATGACAAAAACCATTCATATTAAGTCCAAACCACACTCAGAACATCAACTGTTATCTACTAAGTTTAACTTCTTCACTTGGTTACTTATTCACTACTTAGTCTCTCTTCCTTGATCTTACCTGATAAAAGCAGATAGGTTTAAAAACAATTAACAAAAAGTAAACTGAAAATATTGTGAGGACAGGTTACCACAGTCAAGTGTCCAGAGTAAGATGAGAGGAAATACGGGAACAGGGAAACTGCAAAGGTAGTCCTTCCACAAAAATAGCAATTAAACGGGGAAAACTACCAGAAGTAACTATCAACTGGAGAAACTACTAAAGTTAAAAATAAACATGCAAATGTTTATTCTTTAAAAAAAAAAAAAGGAGGACCTCCCTGGTGGCGCAACGGGTTGAGTCTCAGCCTATGAAGCTATCAGCAGCCCCTGCAGCACAAATTCGATCCCCCCCATCCCCGTTACATGTTACATGTGACAGTTTCAAAGGCATATACTTATCCTCAAGTTCTTCAAGATTTATAAATTAAACACACAGCTTTTTTGCATGTCAATTATATCTCAATAAAAAATTTAAGGGGGGCACCGCCCCGGTGGGGCAAGGGGTTAAGTCTCAGCACTATGAAGCTATCAGCAGTCACTGCAACATGAGTTCGATCCCAGCCAGGGAGCTTCCCACATGGTGCAGCATGTCATGCCCGCTGCTCCCCTCAGCAGTGTACTTCAGTAGATCTGCCTGTTCTGCTCCCCACTCTGTCTGGTGAATGCTCTCACCCTCCCCAAACTTCTGGCCTACATGCCAGCTCTTATATGCATAAATAAATATTTTTTAAAAATCAAAATTTACGATCAAATACAAGTGGAATTTTTTTTTAATCATTTAAACAAAAATGAGAGAATTTAAGTAGAAAGACCTAAACCTTGACTCCCAATATCATCTCTTCCAGCCCCACTCTTCCAGGCTAATTATGCCATACAGAACTACTTACTCTCCCAAAGCAGAAGCTGTTCAGTATTTCAATCCTTGGAACCTTAAATCATACTCCTCTGAGCCTGCCCCAACTTCTACCACATTTTCATGTTACAAATGCCTGGTACATAAAAAGTACTTCTGCGATAAATGAATACTATCTGTTAATTTTAGCAGTTTTCAAAAGATAAAATGATACTAAATGCATTTAAAATTAAACTTTAGGACCTCCCTGGTGGCGCAGCAGTTAGGTGTTGTGCTGTGGGGCTGTCGGCAGCAGCAATGTAAGTTCAACGCCCGATCGGGGAGATTCCCACACAGCGCAGCAGAACTCTCCTGCCTCGCCCACTGCTCCCCTCAGCAGTGTGTTTCCATCCATCTGCCTGTTCTGCTCCCCACTCTGTCTCTGGTGAACACTCTCGCCGCCCCATACCTCTGGTCTGTACCCCAGCTTGTATGATAAATAAATAAATAAATCTTTAAAATAAAAAAAAATAAACTTTAAAAATTGTGTCTTGAAATGTTTTAAAAATCACTTTGAAAACCTAGAGAGCAATTCCTATTATAAAGATAATCACATAAAAAATGAAGTAAAACTCATCCTATCAGGACAGTATTGCCCTGACACCAAAACCAAAGACACCACACACACAAAAAAACCACTAAAGACTAGTATTCCTCTTGAAGACACAAAAAGGAATATATAAAAATCATCAAGAAAGTACTAGCAACTCAAATATAGCAACATATAAAAAAACATCACACACCGTGAACAAGTGGAATTCATCCCTGGAATGCAAGACTTCTTCAGTCCTCTCCACTTGAAACATCATCTCAATACATAAAACACTGGGCAAAATCTAATGTCCTTTCACAATAAAAACACTCAGCTACCATGTGAACAATGATACCCAACAGTTTATTTTTATTATTTTTTAAACAAAATCTGAAATGTAGGCAGTTTTATTTTCATTGTGATTTAATAATGTACAATTATATTTGGGAGTGGCTGCAAGCATTTTCCCACTGTAATCAGTAATTTCCTGATTACTAATATTTCTTCCCTTTGATCAGCTAATTCAAATTGGTCATGGTAGATTTTTTTCATAAATTTGAGTTTTGAGGTTGTTACTAAGTTGAGTATAACTCTGGGGAAGCGGTCTTATTTTAGTGTGGGATAGTCATTACAAATTTTTCATTTTTCAAAATCTATTTGAAACGAGAGTTTTCTGATCTGTGCTCATCTTTGTCTACATTTTTTATAGCTACATTTTTATATTTAAATTTTTAAATAAAAATTATGTCCTAATTAGTCTAAAAAAAAAATCAACAAACCAGAAATAGACAGACCTTCCTCAATGTGAAAAACTGCATAAGTGAAAAATTCAGACAAAATCATTCTTAAAGGTGAATTAAATATGTTAACCCTAGAATCAGTAATAGGAGGAGATCGACTCTCACCATTTCTGTGCCACATCATCTGGTTCCAACCAGAATAATTAGGCAAGAAACAGAAATAAAACATTAGGATTAGAAAAGAAAAAGTAAATGGGGCTCCCTACTGGCCTAGAGGTTAAGTCAGCACTACCACTGCAAAGGCCCACAGTAACAACCCCCCAGCCAGGGAGCTGACCCACATAGCGCAGCAGACCTCTCCTGTCACACCCACTGCTCCAGTTAGCAGTGTGTTTCAGTAGATCCGCCTGTTCTGCTTCCCTCTGTCTCTGGTGAATCCTCTCACCCCCCCCACCCCAGTCCCCAGCCACACCTCTGGCCTGCACCTCAGTTCTTCTGTGCAAAAATTAATAAACCTTTAAAAGAAAAATTAAAAATCATCTCTATGTGTAGATGATATAATCTTGTATACGGAATATCCTATAAAGTCTAAAAAAAACAAAACTAATGAGTTCAACAAGATTACAAAATCAACATAAAAAGTCAATATATAATATTTTATTATACTACATGCTAATGAGTGATTAAAACAAAACTAACAATTTCACCTACAATGGCATCAAAAAATAAAATATTTAGGAATAAATGTTTCAAAATGAGTGCAAGATTTGTATACTGAAAACTATAAAACACCATTTAAAATATTAAAGATGGGCCTCCCTGGTGGCTCAAGGGGTAAGTCTCAGCACTATGAAGCGCTCTGCAGCCACTAAAAAACTTATTAGAAACTACTTCAATCAAAAATGTGTGACATTAGCATAAAAAGACATAGAGATCAATGAAAGAAGAATACAGAAATAAATCTGTATATATCAAGGTTGCCAAGACCATTCAATAGGGAAAGAATAGTCTTTTTTTTTTTTTAAGATTTATTTATTTATGCACACAAGAGCTGGGGTGCAGGCCAGAGGTGTGGGGGTAAAAGGATTCACCAGAGACAGAGTGAGGAGAAGAACAGGCAGAATGACTGAAATACACTGCTGAGGGGAGCAGCAGGCAAGACAAGAGAGGTCTGCTGTGCCATGTGGTTTAGTTCTCTGGCCCGGGATCAAACTCATGCTACGGTGGCTGCGGACAGCTTCACAGTGCTGAGACTTAACCCCCTGTATCATCAGGGATGCCCAGAATTGTCTTTTTATCAAGTATTGCTGGGACAACTGGCTACCACATGCAAAAGTTGAGTCCCTACCTCACACTATATACAAAAATACAAAATCGATTAGACCTAAAATCCAAGATCTCAAAATCTAACTTTCAGGATTAACTCTTCCTGTCTTGAGTTAGGCAATGGTTTCTTAGACACCAAAAGTACAAGGGGGAAAAAAGGATAAACTGGACTTCATCAAAATTAAAAAATCTTTGTGCTTCAAGGAAAATCATCAAGGAAATGAAAAGACAATCCACAGTATGGGAGAAAATATTTGCAAATCATATCTTGTAAGACATTCGTATCCAAAATATGTAAGGCAAATACCAGTCAACAAAAAAGATAACAATTTTTAAAACACAAAGAATTTACATAAACTGTCCAACAAAATTATACAAATGGTCAAAAATCACATGAAAGGATGTTCCCATGATATCACTAGTCATCAGGGAAATAGAAATCAAAACCACAATGAGGTAACACTTAACACTGGGATGGGTATAATAAAAAACAAATAAATGATAACAAGTGTTGGCTAGAAAATGAAGACAAAAGAACTCTCATGCACTACTAGAAGTTATAAAGTAGTCTAGTCATTGTGCAGGCAGTTACTCAAAAATACCTAGGAGAATATTCAAAAGGTTGAAAGCAATATTCATACACAAATACCAAAAAACAACCCATCCACGAATGTTCAAAGCAGCATCACTCATTACAGGAATAAAAGTGAAACAAAATGTACACCAACTGATGAATTGGTAAAATGTGGTATATCAATATAATGTAGTATTATTTGGCAAGAAAATGAAGTTAACTATATGCACTACAACATAAACCTGACATTATAAAAAAAGTCAAACGTAAAAGGTTAGAGATGGGGCCTCCCTGGTGGCACAAGGGGTTAAGTCTCAGCACTATGAAGCTACTGACAGCCACTGCAGCATGAATTTGACCCCCAGCCAGGGAGCTGACCCACATGGCACAGCAGATCTCTCCTGTATCGCCCTGCTCCCCTTAGCAGTGTATTTCAGTCAATCTGCCTATTCTGCTCCCCACTCTGTCTCTGGTGAGTCCTCTCATCCCCCCACACCTCTGGCCTACACCCCAGCTCTTGTATGCAAAAATAAATAAATATTTAAAAAAAAAAGGTTAGAGATTATGACGCCATTTATGTGAAATACGCAGAACAAGAAAATCCATAGAGACAGAAAGTACATTAGTGGTTGTCGGGATGGGGGAGGGGAGAAAAGGCTGAATATGGGGTTTCCTTTTTTTTTAAGATTTATCTTATTAATTTATGCACCTAAGAGCTGGGGTATAAGGCCAGAGGTGTGCGGGGGGGGGGGGGGGGGGGTGATAGAATTCACCAAAGACAGAGTGGGGAGCAGAACAGGTGGACTGACTGCAATACATTATTGAGGGGAGCAGCAGGAGAGAGAGAGAGAGGTGGTCTGCTTGCACCATGTGGTGACTGGGGTGGAACTCCTGCAGTGGCAGCCAATAGCTTGATAGTGCTGAGACTTAACCCCTTGTGCCACTAGGGAAGCCCAGAATATGGAGTTTCTTTTGAAGCAATGAATCACTTTGGAATTAAGACACTGGTAATGATTGTTCAAATTCATAAGTATACAAAAGTCACTAAGCTGTACCCTTTAAGAGGGTGAATCTTTTTTTTAAGATTTATTTATTTATGCATACAACAGTTGGGGTGTAGGCCAGAGGTATGGGGGTGGGGGAGAGGACTCACCAGAGACAGAGTGGGGTGCAGAACAGGTAGACTGACCGAAATACACTGCTGAGGAGAGCAGCTAGCAAGACAGGAGAGGTCTGCTGCACCATGTGGGTCAGCTCCCTGGCTGGGGATCAAACTCATGATGCAGTGGCTGCCAAGAGCTTCACAGTGCTGAGACTCAACCCTTTGCGCCACCAGGGAGGCCCCAAGATGGTGAATTTTATTATGTGCGACATATCTTGAGTCTTTAAATGCAATTACTATGCTTTTAATACTTGTAGTTAGATAAATAACATATTCAAGGTTGAAATATGTTTAATTTTTTATATATATATATCCAAAAGGACAAGTTTATTATATAAAAAAAGGAAAGGAAGACCTTCCTGGTATAACAAGGGGTTAAGTCTCAGCACTTTGAAGCTATCTGCAGCCACTGTTTGATCCTTCCCAGGGAGCTTCCCACATGGCACAGCAGACCTCTCCTGTCTCACCAGCTGCTCCTTCAGTAGCGTATCTCAGTCAATCTGTCCCATTCCCCACTCTGTCTCTGGTGAATCCTGTCACCACCAGCCCCACCTCTGGCCTACAACCCCAGCTCTTGTATGCATAAATAAATCTTTAATAAAAATTAAAAAAGGAAAGGAGAAGATGATGCTTGCACAGACACAGTGGGCAGGAAGAGCCGCTGCTGCTGTTTTGCAAAGGGAAAAGATTTGTGAAAAGAAACACCTGCATAGTCACAGGCAGGCAAGAGAGGTTCCTTGTTTTTAATTTTAATTCTTAAGCAAAATGATAGAAATGTAAAAAGCTAGCTTTATTCTTAAGTCCACAGTTTAAATAAAAAATACCTTAGAAAACTAAAACATAGAAAATAGTACATATTACCCAAATTCTAGGTTATTTAGATACCAAATAAATTTTCCTTCCGTACCCCCAGCTATTGTTTCTTCATTGAGAATCTCAGTTGGCTCTCAAAGAGATATTTGTACACCTGTGTTCATAGTAGCATTATTCACAATAGCCAAAATATGGTATATACATGCAATAGATTATCTTTAAAAAGAAAAAAAATTCTGACACATCCTACAGCATGGGTAAACTTTGAGGACATTACACTAACTGGAATAAATCGGTGACAAAAAGGCAAGTAAGGTAAGTATTATATGATTCCACTTACATAAAGTATCTAGAATAGTCAAATTCAGAGGTAAAAAGGAGAATGGTGATTGCCAGCAGGAAGTGGTAAATTGTTTAATGGGTATATATAGTTTTGCAAGGCAGACAGAATTCTAGAGAATGGCTGCACAAAAATCTGAGTAGAGAGAGTATACTTTAACACTACGGAATACCATACTTGAAAACTGTTAAAATGGTTAATTTATGCTATATGTATTTTACCATAATTAACACTTAAAAATCCCCACTGAAATAGGCACACTGTTGATTTGGAATGTAAATATATATACTACATATTCCTTTAGTGGGGAATTTGGCAATATTGTTGAAAATTAAATATAACTTTGACCAACAATTCCAGTTCTCAAGATTTATCCTACAAATGTATTTGCATATATTCAAAATTACTATATGGGATGCGAAGTCCATCTGGCTGAGACATGTGTCAACCCATGGATAACCAGGGTTGATTAGGCTCATCTGGCTGGCACAGCAGGTGTCCCCTTCCTTCCTCTCTGCTCCATGTGAACCCCTCCCAAAACTGCCATAGTCAAAACTGCTATGTGTATGGTTGCTAACTTTTATCCAAAGAATATCTGAATTGAAATTGTAACATTCATATTACAGATACTATCCAGGTATTTTTAAAAGAAATTTAAAAATTATGCTCTAAAATGGATAAAAGTGTACACAATATTCTTTTTCGTTAAGAGTAAACTGAGTAGGGCATCTCTGGTGGAGCAAGGGGTTAAGTCTCAGTCTATGAAACTATCCGTAGCCATTGGAGCACGAGTTCGATCCCTAGCCAGGGAGCTTCCCACATGGTGCAGCAGACCTCTCCTGCCTAGCCCGCTTCTCCCATCAGCAGTGTATTTCGGTCAATCCACCTTTTCTGCTCCCCACTCTGTCTCTGGTGAATCCTCTCACCCCCTACACCTCTAGCCTCTACCCCAGCTCTTGTATGCATAAATATAATCTTTAAGAAAAAAAAAAAAAGAGCAAACTGAGCAGCCAAGGCACATGGGTGCCTCACTGATGCCCCTCCCCCTTTTTTTAAAAGATTCATCTATCCATACACACAAGCTGGGGGCACAGGCCAGAGGCGTGGGGCGGTGAGAGGGCCCACCAGAGACAGAGCGGGGAGCAGAACAGGCAGACCAGAAATACACCACTGAGTGGAGCAGCGGGTGATGATGCCCCCCCTTTTTTAACTTTTTTAATCGCCTACCTATTGAAAAATTCAATTTGAAAAAAAAAAAGTCAGTTTTAAAGAAGTGGTTGGTGGTTAATCACCGTTTGTTTATACTTAAGTTTTCTCCTTTAATTAAAACTATTCAATTGTTGTTGAGTAGGTGTGGTAACCAGTCCTAAGATCTCCCCCAACCATCCCTGCCCCATGGTATTCATGCACTAGTATTATTTCCCTCCCACATGGTATATCCCATTCTATCTTCCTGTCTGATGTCTCCTTCTCTCTTGGATAACTCACTCTAGGGGAAGCCAGTCACACACTGTAAGCAGCCCTATGTAAACGTTCAAGTGACAAGGAACTGAGACCTCCTACAAACAGCCAGCAGCCATATGCATGAGCAGTCTTGGACAGGGATCCAAGACTGCAGTCCTGGCAGACATCTTGCTTGCAATTTCATGAGACACTGAGCCAGAACTAGCCAGCTAGGCCACTCCCTAATTCCTAACCCTGTGTGAGATAAGTTTTTTGTTCCAGGCTGCTAAATTTAAGGGTAATTTGTTAGAACAGATAGCTAATACAATGGGGAAACATTTCTTTCACAGCATTAAGGATGTCCTGTTTTCTGAGTTTTTTACATTTTAAAACATAACAGGTTTATTCGGAGATGAAGGAGGTCAGAGAGCTGCTGCTGCTTTTGAAAGGAAAAGGTTTTTGAAAAGAAGCACCTGCATAGATATAGGTGGACAGTCTTAGGACAAGAGCTGTCTGATAAATGTTTTCAAAAAGGATATTAAAGACACTGTAAAAATCATCAGCATGGTGGGCCTCTCTGGTGGCACAAGGGGTTAAGTCTCAGCACTACAGCCAGGGAGCTGACCGATATGGCATAGAAGACCTCTCCTGCCTCGCCCACTGTTCCCCTCAGCAGTGTATTGCAGTCAATCTGCCTGTTCTGCTCCCCACTCTGTCTCTGGTGAATCCTCTCACACATACCCACCTCTGTTCTTATATGCATAAATAAGTAAAATCTTTTTTAAATCCAAATAGATAAGTCAACAATGGAAATAAACCAAGGTCATAGGAAAAATATAAACAGTAAGCAAACAATTTCCAATAAATCTGTATTAACTTAAAGAAAGAACTTAAAACATCTCTGCTATAAAAGTTGAAAGGCAAATGCTAAACCCATACACATTTAAAACTGTGTAAAATGGTACATCCTTTTGGAAAGTCATACCCAAGTATGTATATCGAGTGACAAAAATTTTAACCCACTGTCTTGACAGTACCAACTATCAGCAGTTGTTTTGTTAGGAAATAACTCAAACATTACTATGAAGTTGATGCCCATCAAGACTTTACTTACAACTCTAGTATCTACTATAGCAAAGAACTAATTTCAGTAGTTTAATTACCTAAACTATACATTTCTGTCCCAAAGCTCTAATATGTTAAAATAAAGCACTTTAAATTAGGGCATTGTTAACTCTCAACAACTACTCTGTAATAATTGTTTACAATGGTAAAGCAGAAGTATTGTTTCTGGATATTCCAATTATAAAAACAGATTCAACATACTGTCACTTGAACCAAGTGCAATGCTTAAAGAAATGCCTTTGGATATAAAATTCCAATGACAATTAGCATGGCATTAATGGCTGTTATTTTTGCTAGGCACAGATATAACTTACACATTGCTACTTTCACCAGGGATCCCCAACAGCTCCAATTACAGCATCAAGAGAAATTAGAGATGACAAGGGGAATATACCCTTATAATTTACAAAGAAAGACTACTTTTAGACTCTTCTTGGCATATGAGGGGGTATCATATAACCATTAATTATTTTTAATTTAATCTAATGTGTAAATATAATTGTTCATTCACCAAAATGGATTTTATCCTTCTAGCAATCTTTAACTGAGTATTGTGGTATTTTATATAAGGTCACTGGAGATATGAAACGAACTTTAGAAGCCTTAATAATTTTATTTAATAACAGCAATACACACTAAAATCTCTTCCAATTTATTTAAGGGGAACCACAGTATATATGACTTGATTGGTTCTCTACTTATCTAAAAGTGGAAACAATATTTTAAGATGATGTTTATAGCCATTTTCAAGAATGTATATCATCTAGGGACCTCTCTGGTAGCACAAGGGGTTAAGTCTCAGCACTCTGAAGTTATCACAGTCACCACAGTAGGAGTTCAACCCCCAAGTTCAAACCCTGGTCAGGGAGATTCCCACATGGCGCAGCAGACCTCTCCTGTCTCAACTGCTGCTCCCTTCAGCACTGTATTTCAGTCAATACGCCAGTTCTGTTCCCCTCCTCTCACCTCCCCCCCCCCACACCTCTGGCCTACACCCCAATTCCTGTGTGCATAAATAAATAAATTAGAATATATTAAGAATCCTTGAAACTCAATAGCAAGAAAATGAAAAAAAAATCAATATAATTAGAAAATGGGCAAAAGACATAAATATTTCACCAAAGGATATAAAGATGGTAAAAAAGCACAAAAAAAAGATGTTCAGTATCATTAGCTATCTGGAATATGCAAATTAAACCGTAGTAAGATAGTACATAAATATCAAAATGGCTAAAAATCGTGACAACACAAATGCTGGTGAGGATGCAGAGAAACTGGATCATTCATACACTGTTGCTAAGAATAAATGACAGTTACCCTAGAAAACAAGCCATTACCACCTATCTGATGTAGCAATTGTATTTGTGGGCATTTGTCCCCCCAAAAAGTAAACATGTTCACACAGAACTGTGTACACAAATACTCCTTCTTTACTTTTAATAGCCTAAAGCTAGAGTAAGTCCAAATATCCTTCAACCAGTGGATAATTTAACAAGTATAGAGTTTGTTTTCCATGCTATGGAACACTACTCAGTAATAAAAATAATGAAATACTGATATAGTCAGTAACTTGGATAAATCTCGGAAGTGAAAAACCCAATTCCAATGTAACATTTTTAAAATGACAAAATTTTAGAAACAAAGGACAGATTAGTAGTTGGCAAAGGTTTAGAGCGTGAGGATAGAAAGGAGATGGCTATAGGAGACATTTTGTGTTGTTAGAATGTTCAGTATCTTGTTTGTATTGGTATATATAAGAAACCTACCTTAGTAATAAAAATGCAAAGAATGTAGTACATGCAAACAAATGAGTACATGGAAAAAGAGGTAATCTGAAATATATTTAATAGTTTTCTTTAAAAACAAAATAAGAAATCAAAATGGGGAAACAGTAAAATGAGATTATAATCAATGTCAATATTCTGATTGTAATCTTAAGACTTTTTTTTTAACGATTTATTTATTTATACATACAAGCTGGGGTACAGGCCAGAGACGTGGGGCGGTGAGAGGGTTCACCAGAGACAGAGCGGGGAGTAGAACAGGCAGGCAGATCAGAAATACACTGCTGAGGGGAGCAGCGGGCAAGGCAGGAGAGGTCTGCCACACCATGTGGGATTCTCCCCGGCTGGGTATCGAACTCGCCACCAACAGCTCCACAGCGCAGCGCTCAACCGCTGCGCCACCAGGGAGGCCCCAATCTTAGACATTTTTACAGAATATTTTCACGCTAAACTAGAGGAAATACACAAGGGATCTCTTATTATTTCTAACAACTGTTTGTAAATCTATGTTTACCAAAATTTTCAATAATAAAAGATGTCCATTTCAGGGGGCCTCCCTCAATGGGTTAAGCAATGTGTTAATCGGTTAAATTGCAGCACTATGAAGCTATCCAGAGCCACTGCTGCAGGAATTCCATATCCAGCCAGGGAGCTTCCCACAAGGCACAGCAGACCTCTCCTGCCTTGCCCACAGCTCCCCTCAGCAGTGTTTATTTCAGTAGATCAGCCTGTTCTGCGCCCCACTCTGTCTCTGGTGAATCTCTCACACACACTCACCCCCCACTCCTCTGGCCTATGCCCCAGCTCTTGTACGCATAAATAAAGAATTCTGTCACAAAAGGACATGACTAATAAAAGGTATCAACCAAGGTATTAAATGATATTTACACCAGGCCACCTGTGTTACCAAAAAGGTTAAAAATATATATACATATACATACAAAGAAAGTTCTAATTAAAAAAAATGAAAATGAAGGATGAAAGATGATAGGTATACAGACTTTTATATTCCACTTTGAAGTCTTTTTTTTTTAACCTCAAATATGTATTATCACTTGTCTAACAAAAAATGATTCACAGCTGTTTTTTCAAAAGGCCACATTTGAGATCATTAAAAAAGTTTCAGAAATTTTGTTCAATAAACATCAACCCTACGGGCCTGCCTGCGCTGTGGAGTTGTTGGCAGCGCCCGATGAGAGTTCAACGCCCAGCCAGGGAGAATCCCACATGGTGCGGCAGACCTCTCCTGCCTCACCCGCTGCTCCCCTCAGCAGTGTATTTCTGATCTGCCTGTTCTGCTCCCCCTGTCTCTGGTGAACCCTCTCGCCGCCCCACGCCTCTGGCCTGTACCCCAGCTTGTATGTATAAATAAATAAATCTTTAAAAAAAAATTTTAAAAATCAACCCTACTACACCGGAAAAGGGGCAGAGTCTCCTTTCAATGGGCTCCCTTGAAACCAAGATGCGGGGGGAAGGGGGGAACATTTATATGTATGAGGAAGGACAACAAGCAAAGAGCAACAACATAATAAAGTTACACCACTTAATAGCTGGGGTTCAGAAAGATACTAATACTACTGTACAAATTAGATCCTAATTACCAAACAAAACTGGATCAAATTCTCCTGATTAGTTAACAAAAAAGAAACTGCCAACAGTAGTTAATGACTTTTACTTACTAATTAAGCAAGAACAAAGTTTGGGAGAATAGGGAAAAAAGCAAAAATACAAAGATAAATTTCTCAAAATTCACAAGAATTACCTTCCAAATGTGCATTTGGCTCAGTACATAGTAGGCATCATGTACTGAACACCTACTTCAGATTTACTTAGCTTCAGAATTTATATGAAACAAGCTAGCACTAATTATCTCCTCTCAACCAGGCAAAGAAGTTACGAGCTCCAATCTAGAGATGAGACACTGGGCCTCAGCGAAAACAAAGGGATTTTTCCAACTAAGCTAGTAGCACAGTACACATTCAGATCTGTACAACTTAAAATCATTATGAGTTAAATCATTAAATAGAAGACTGTCAGTGAGAACAGGAGAAAAATAAATCTCTGAGATATTAGGGAGTTCAAATTCAAAGGCCATAGAAAATGAAAGCATGAGGAAATGAAGTTTTAAAAAAGGCTGTTTTTAAATCTGATACATTGAAGATGATAGTTGACAATTCACTTTATCACCATCCTACCTGAAGTTTACTCCTTTCCCCAACTTACATCTCTGTAATAGCACACCATTCATTCTTTCAATCAATAAATATTGCTGTCTATTACAAATGAGGCACCATGCTACACTCTGTTACCATGCAAAGATGAATCAGATCAGAAGAATAAGGCATGAACCTGGGAAAGAGTATGAAGCAAGGCACTCCCAGGCTGAACCCAATGTGTCCAACATATGGTATGAGATGGGGAATGGTCAGTATAAGATCCTATCAAAGATGACACTGAACTCAGGCTTTATTTGTTAGACAAATGGAGAGAGGTGTGAGGCACTGGTGGTAAAGCTTTTGGAGATAAATTTGTATTAGACTGAAGAGAGAAAAACTATATAAAGACCAATAATAAAGAACTCATAGTAGAATGGGAATGAAGACATGAAAAGGAGGAATTTGAGCACAAAATTCAACCCTAAAGCATGGCAAGGCCTGTTTTTATACATTTCCTTACAGCCCACTCCTACCAGATTCCTATCAAATCTTGCCATTTGCATATGCTATTATTCCCTCTTACTGGCATGTCTCTGTTCAAACTACATATAACAGTTTGTGACGTTTTCCTAATAACTCCATGTATGCCTTCCTCCCCATCCCACAGTACTGCATCTACCCATCATCTTAAAAAACAGAATATATTGGCACTGTTCACGTTTGTCTTCCCCACAAAGTAAAGTTCCTTAAAAACACAGATTATGTCCTTTTTTTTTTTACAGTAGCAGTACCTTGCACTGAGGTGGCATAAAAATGTGCTTTGATCATATAAATGAAAAAGTGACTACAAGGTGTCCAGTCTAAGATGAATAGGATAATGATGCCATCACTAACACAGAAGGAAATGCATGTTTGGCAATAAAAGTGACTATGACACAAGTGAAAGAGAAGCTTGGGCGGAGACAAGAATTTCTTGGTCTCAAATTCAGATGTCACGCTGAAAGTTTTCATGTGCGGGCCTCCCTGGTGGCGCAGGGGTTAAAGTCTCAGCACTCCCAAGCTATAGCCAGACACTGTTGCCTAAGTTCGAGCCCCAGTCAGGGAGCTGACCCACATGGCACAGCAGACATCTCCTGTTTTGCCTGCTGCTCCCCCCACAGTGTATTTCAGTAGATCTACCTGTTCTGTTCCCCAACGTTTCTGGTGAATCCTCTACACCCGGCCCCTCTGGCCTACACCCCAGTTCTTGTATGCGTAAATAAATAAATCTTAAAATAAAAAAAAGTTTTCACATAGTAGAACATCAAAGAAAGTTGATGAGGGCCTCCCTGGTGGCACAGGGGTTGAAGTCAGCACTATCAAGCTATCACAAGCCACTGCAGCATGAGTTTCATCCCTGTCCAGGGAGCTGACCCACGTGGCGTGGCAGACCTCTCCGGTCTCGCCTGTCGCTCCCTTCACAATGTACTTCAGTAGGTCTGCCTGTTCCACTTCCCACTCTGTCTCTGGTAAATCCTCTCACTCTCCACACCTCTGGCCTACAACCCAGTTCTTGTATGCATAAAAAAAAATAAATCTTTAAAAAAAAAAGTGGATCAGACTGTAAAGAATGAAGCAAAGAGGATGAAAAGTGCAATCAAGAACAAAAGGATTGGGCCTCCCTGGTGGCGCAGTGGTTAAGCGCTGCACTGTCGGAAACGGCAAGGGGAGTTTGATGCCCTGCTGGGGAGATACCCACATGGCATGGCAGACCTCTCCTGCCTCGCCCACTGTTCCCCTCAGCAGCGTATTTCCATCCATCTGCCTGTTCTGCACCCCACTGTCTCTGGTGAACCCTCTCGCTGCCCCATGCCTCTGGCCTGTACCCCAGCTTGTATGCATAAATAAATAAATCTTTAAAAAAAAAAAAAAAGAACAAAAGGATTATTTAAAGTCGAAGTGGTCAAAATGCTACAAATTTAGCAGTTTTAAGTATGGAGGTATCATTGTGACTTATGAAAGAACTTCAGCAAAGTGGAAAGCAGAGAAGACAATCCACAGAGATTTAATAAAGAGTAAACAGAGTAAATGATTCTTTCAAGAAATGTATGGTGGCGCAGCGGTTGAGCGCTGGCCTGTGGAGCTGTCGCGCGGAGTTCGACGCCCAGCCGGGGAGAATCCCACATGGTGCGGCAGACCTCTCCTGCCTCGCCCGCTGCTCCCCTCAGCAGTGTACTTCTGATCTGCCTGTTCTGCTCCCCACTCTGTCTCTGGTGAACCCTCTCGCCGCCCCACACCTCTGGTCTGTACCCCAGCTTGTATGTATGTATAAATAAATCTTTAAAAAAAATAAAATAAAATAAAGAAATGTATCAGTAAATGGGAAAGATAATTAGAGGGGTTACAGATCAGTCGAAGATCCCTTTAAAAAGAAAAATATCATTGTTTTTAGGCAGAGAAAGTGATTCAGTGGAGAGGTAGAGAATAAATCCCAGAGGAAAAGCAATGAATAAAACAGTGTTCTCCAGAGAGGAGCAAGAAAGGAAAAGTTCAAAGAGTAGAATCTGAGAGGTGTGAAGATAAGAGTCGATTTTCTTTTCAGAAAGGAAAGATGGGAACAGAAATTTCTCACATGAAGAGGAAAGACGCAAACCCCTGAGGAATCAGTCATCTCAGGTACCAACACAATTCTTGGGCTACACTCATTTATCTGCTTCAATGTTTAAAACCAGGGTTCAAATTCTGCCTCCAATCCTGCAACCCCGAAAAGGGCTAATTCACCCCCTTTGAAAAAATCTTTTGGATTTACCCCTTATTGGTGTATTACTGATTCTGCTAAAGTCTAAATTTTAATGACCTTTACAACAGACTCCTACATCCTAACTTTGCCGCTTACTCTCCCTCAATCCAAATACAGATTTCATATCCTGTGTTTAAAATCCCTCTCTGTCTCCTAGTTTCTATCACATCAAAACCAAATGCCTTAGAGCCTCCCTGGTGGTTAAGCGCAGCACTATGAGGCTATCCAGAGCCACTGCAACACAAGTTCGATACCAGCCAGGGAGAGTTCCACATGGCACAGCAGACCTCTCCTGCTGCTCCCCTCCGCAGTGTACTTCAGTCAATCTGCCTGTTCTGCTCCCCACTCTGTCTCTGATGAATCCTCTCATCACCCCACATCTCTGGCCTACACCCCAGCTTGTATAATAATTAAATAAATCTTTTAAAAAAAATGCCTTAGCTTGGATTTCTAGGCCCTAGTATCTTACTCTACCCTCCTGCACAATCTATCTGCTACATATACCTTATGAAAATACCATGGTCACTTAACTCTCTCAACCAAATTACCCTTCTAACTCTAGCCAAACCCAACCCAGATGAAGCCAATTCATGTCCTACTTCTTCCCTGACCACTTTGTGGTCCGCTCACGTATTAGTACGTGTTTTTGTCACCAGTATCAGGTAGCCGCTCACATATTAATACGTGTTCATCTAGTCTCCAGTTTTGCACGCCACGGTGGATTTATTTGGAACTATTAGAGGAACTATTTCTTTGATCGTACTCAGTCTAGAAGCTTTACACATTGTTTTGGTGAAAGTATAAGGTGTTTTATGAGCGATATTACAGTTTTTTTAATATCCAGTAGTTCAGGAGTTGTGTGTGTTTTACTGAATGCTTATACCATTCCTGCGGTGGCACAGAAAATGGCCGGCCCCAAGGGGTGGTAAATTTAAAGGGCACCGGCACACAAAGTGTTAACTACTTCTATAGCACAGAACTTAGTACAGGGTATGTGGTGGGATGGGAGTGGCAAATACTTTAATAGCAAAGTATCCATTTTTAAATTTACTTTTTGTAAAACATCCATTTTCATTTATTTAAAAGATTTTTATTTATGCATGCATGCAAGCTGGCCAGAGCGGGGCGGGGTGAGAGGATTCACCAGAGACAGAGTGGGAAGCAAAACAGGCAAACTGACTGAAATACACTGCTGAGGGGAGCAGCGGGAGGCAGGAGGTCCACTGCGCAAGTGGGAATCTCCCTGGCCGGGTATCGAATTCATGCTGCTGTGGCTCTGGATAACCTCACAGTGCTGCGATTTAACCCATTATGCCACCAGGGAAGCCCACAATATCCATTTTTAAATGGGGAAAAAAAAAATCTCTATTCCAACAACCATCCCATATAAAATACAGTGTCTATCTCCACCTATTAAAGCTTATGGTGAAAACCATACAAGCTAAAACTGCAAACAAATCGGCAAAAAGATGCTGTGTATCTTAAAGTCAATGTAAGTGATAAAGAAGAAACTCCAAGGCAAGGAACACTCCTTGCCTTACAGGCAAGGAAAAGATGACCTGTGTCAACCACTATTGTGAAATTATTAAACAACTGATAGGAGCTTCAAAGAGTGATGTGATCTGAGCATCAAAGGATTAAAAAATGTTAGAGAATGATATAATAAAGGATAAAACAAGACTGGCAAAATATCAATAATTCTGGAAGCTAAGAGAAGCACATGGAGATTTCTACTATTCTTTGGTACGTGTGTGCTTGAAATTTTCTACAGTGGTTATTTAACAAAGAGAACATTACTAAAACTGATTAAGTGGTTAAATATTTTTACCTAAATTGATCCTCCTTATGATCATGAAAAAGTAAAGCAAAATAAGTATGTCATCTCCATTGTACAATTTTGATGGACCAAATTTTAAAGAATATAGTTGGTTCTTGTCTTACTGTAACAAAGTTATTTGACTTATTCTAACAATTAGTTGACATCATATCCAAAATTTGGTAAAGGCTTAAAAAACTTTTACAACTCTTAAATTTGCTTTTCAGTAGAAAATCCTAAATAAACCTTCTTCTCACTTTTCAACTAGAAAATTTTAGTCCCTACTTTAACTGGATTCATGACAATTTTTTACATGGATTCCTGGCCTTCTGTAGATAAAGAGGATCACTATTATATTATGTACTTCAGACCAACCCAGAGCTGGTTTCCTTCTAAGAACTTTGAGGATACCCAAATTCATGAGGACCGCCAAAGCATGAATTCTCAAAGCAAAAAAAAAAAAAAAACTACTTGAAGAAGAGAAAACAAACAGCTGCTGTAAAATCAGCCTCCTACAAACCCAGGAGTTACTTTAGGTCCAGGCAGGTGTCAGAGACCTTCAGAAGTCACTAAGGAAAATCAAGAGTACTCAGATAATTTTTATTTGAAGGGTTTCAGTCTCATCTCCAAGGGTTTCAGTCTCATCTGAAGTGGCTTAAAGGCTAACCTGTGTTCTATCACATCTCTTTTTACTACAAGGCATGAAGACCCAAGGAGAGAATACAGCCCAAAGTAATTAATAAACTAAGTGACTGCCTGCTTAAACTCGGAGCTCTGGAAACCAACCTTCCTTCAATATTTTATCAAAAACATGGAACAAACAAAAAGCACTATACAATGCATATGCACATTTGCACAAATCAGACGCTATCAACCCAATTAAATATAAAGCACCAGATCAGGATTAACTATAATACAATTACTACATGCAGAAAAAGATCACTGTAGAGCAGATGAGGGTAAACTGAAGAGGTTGCTCATTTATGAAGGGAGTCAAACAATCTGCTTATAACTAGATAAAAAGAACAATGTGATCCTAAATTATGTGTTTTTCTTACTCCAGACAGCAGGTTTACAAACTTAATAACTACTCTTACTCTTGCCTAGAGATTCTTATTCTCTCACAGTATTATAGACAGACTAGAGGACATATAGCATTTGCTAAGGATTTTCTAAAATTTCCAGCCCTAAGCATAATAGCTAGCAAGTATTTTATATCTGCTACACCAATAAATCAATTGAGACTAGTATGGACAATCAATGATGTGTAACTAGAATTACTTTTAATTACACCTTTCCCAAGTTACACTGTATAGTTAAATTACATTTTGAGATAAGATTTCACTTCTTTAAATTCTCAGTTAAAAAATATCAATGATGGGCCTCCCTGGTGGCACAAGGGGTTAAGTATCAGCCTATGAGGCTATCCGCAGCCAGCACAAGTTCAATCCCCAGCCACGGAGATTCCCACATGACACAGCAGACCTCTCCTGCCTCACCCACTGCTCCCCTCAGCAGTGTATTTCAGTCAATCTGCCTGTTCTGCTCCCCAATCTGTCTCTGGTGAATCCGCTCAGCCCCCACACTTCTGGCCTGCACCCCAGAGCTCTTGTATGCACAAATGAATAAATCTTTACAAAACAAAATATATCAATGATGAAAATCAAAGCAATAGACTAACCACAACCTTCAATCAAAGGCCAAAAAGAACAAATACTTGCTTCTTCAAGCCCGCAGTCTTTAAGCAATTTAGATTTTCTACTTGAAAGAAAATTTCTACAAATATAACTCTCATTTTAAATACATAATGCACAGTTTCTATAGGTTCCAATATTTTCAATCGTTTCTAATAGACCCAATATTCCACTGACATCTCTTCAATCAGACAGATTTATATTTCCATTTGTATGCTCCTACAGAAACATCTGTTTCCACCGTCAAACCGAGTTTTTACGTAAATATAAAGGAAAAACTGTATGTATGTAAAATAAACTTCAATACAAGCACAAGAGAAAGAATTTGTCTAAGCTGCCAATAGGTCGTCGGCACAGACTAACCACAAAAAAAAAAAATCTAGGACAATACAGACTAAAGATAATAACCAAAACAAATTTTTAAAACTGTAATTGCTAAGCTAACAAACAATGGATACTAAAGCATATTTAAGACATGAATCAACAGAAACAAAAGTGACACACCCACATTCTCCCTCTGTAACTTGAAAGAACAGCAGGATTATATAGTAAAATGAGCACACTCAAAACAATCACTACACACCGTAAAATTTTTTCTGGTTAAAACTTTACATAGTATTTCAGAAGCATCTCCTGGTGGAATTGATGACAATACAGGTGACCATGACAACGTGTCTAAGCAGAAACTAAATCAGAAGCAAATATTTAAGCTGAAATGAACCGTCTAACAATCAAGTAGCTAGAAATTGGAAAGGTCAAACAACTGAACTTAGAGAAGTCAACTGATCACTTACCTACCTAGAGACAGTCTGGCAATCAAATAAAAAAAACTTGATCATTTACCATCCTTTAACAAGAATCACTACCTAGTAACAACTCAAATTAGATTTTTCTCCATTTCTACACACACACACACACACAACTTCAAAATTAAAAACCAGCGCCTACTTTGGCTGCTAACAAAAGCATAGGATGCTGCACTTTCACAACAGGTAGTTCAGAAAAATTAACTTATTTAAATTTTGACTAATGTCCAAGAAGGCCTTCTCATCTTAGCAACTTTCAATTTGTGCCCAAAGTGCACTTCAATCAGCAGCAAGTGTCAATCCATCAACTAAGGAAATAAGTCATGCCTTATGCAAAACAAAACTCCAGGTAATTAACTGGTTCACTGCATTATGGTACTAGCTAGTCAAAGGCCCCCCTTCTCAAAAAAAGAAAAATCAAACAAATACATATATATCCATCTTGAGAATAATTAAATCTGAACTCAACCAAAACTCTTCAAAGCTTAAGTCTGAGCCAGTCCTCAATGGAGTTATTTGGGAACATCTGAACAGAATCAAACTCAAACAACAGCAATAAATTTTAAAATCAAAGTAAAATTTCCCCCGAAAGCTTATCATTAGCAATAGACTTTCAGTTGTGAACTGATAAGCAACCAAAACTAAGCTACAAGTTTCCCTTTAAGTTGTCTGTATATATACATTTATGTATATATTTAAGGTGTACCAAAAACTGCTTACAAATGGCAATTCCTGTGAAGTAGATGATGATGAAGTTCCAGGTAATTCTAGCATGTTTCCTAATGTACTGGTACTGGAGTCTGGATCATCCTGAAAAGATAAATTTATTGAGTTTAATTGCTCTTCTATGGTAATGTTTGTAACTCCTAGTGAAAAAGGGGCTGGGAGAAGGGCTGTTTTTTCATTGCTGCCGTCCACTTCATTTCTTTGCTTATTTTTCTGTGTTTCGGTTTGAGGAGCTAAAGGCAAGAATGGCGATTTGACTGCACCGTGTCTACTCTCTGGTGTGCTGTCTTGTTCATTTCCCATGGCCACTTCTACACCATTTTCTGATTTAGGCTCATAATTGCAGGTGGCATTGGTCTGAGTTTCCTCAAAGATCTCCTCTATACTCCCATCCTCTGTGACTGGCTGTTCTGGGTCCATTTCAGAATCTACATCTGCATCGTCCACACAAGTAAAATTCTCAAAGTGCAGAAAGCCATTTTTGATAGTCTTTGTTACTTTTACCTGGAGTTCAGGGGAGTTATTACAAGAGGGTTCCTGTTTCATAGCAAGTGCTGTTGGACCACCAGGACTCAAAGAAGTGCAAACAACTGGCGACTGAGCTCTTGAATCACTTTTTTCAGGGTCTTGAAAGGATTCTGATCCATCAGCAGACCCATTTAAATACTCTACATTGATCATGGAGGCCAAATCCTGTAGTCTCCGCAGTGGAATGTAACAAGATGGAGAATCTTGTCCATAAGCATTTTGGGATGTTCCACTGGCAGTCGATAACTGCATAGTACACCCATTAAGTGGCTCAGAAAAATTGGATTGACCATTACCGAAAGGGCTGTCCTTGTCTTCAGGGGCATCTAAATTCACTGGATTGGAAAAGGGCAGCAGACAATTTCTTCTCGGTAATTCACAGGTCTGATCCATCCTGGGTCAGCATCAACCTGGAATCCAAAAACACTTCAATTATTCCAAGTTAACAGGCCATTTGACTGCTATCTTCAAAATGGCAGCCACTTCTCAAGGCCTAGTGGTCTGGATGCCTTTCTACAGCACTTCCATGGGCGGAAAAAGTTCCAGAGCCAACGATGGGAAAATGGCCTCGGTGAGCCTCCGCAAACTCCATCTTTCCCAGGGCTGAACCGATCTTGCCACATGGAAACAGCCCGTCCCTTTTCCCTGCACTGCAGACTGGTGGACAGTTGGGCTGAACTAAATTTAAAATCCCTTTGCAGTAAATTCCCAAATCTCAAATAGGAATCTTCCTCCTTCTTGCCCGCTGGGGGGTCCACCGGCCGGATCTCCCCAAGGGTTTGAGCTTCGGGGTTCGAGGGGGCTCCCGGTCGCCGCACAAAAAGGTTATTCCCCCCCCCTTCTTGGCTCGCTGAGGCGCAGCGGTCACAATAGCGCTGCACCCAGCGCCCAGTCGGCGCTGGAGCCTTTGCAGCGGCCGTGCCCAGGCCTCAGGCGAGTGGGCCGAAGCGGGTGCACCCCGAAGCTCGCCTTCCTGACTGCAGACCTGCTAGGCTCACGGCTGCAGCAGCCGAGACCCGGACGCGGCTGGGGGAGAAACGGAGGCAGGCGGTGAAGCCGAGTCAGGGCAGCAGCAGCTGCTACAGCTTGACAAACATGGCTGCTGCCGCCGCCTGCCCGGGCCGCGCTCCTTCCCGCAGCCGCGGCAGCACCTCCTGGCCGACCCGAGCGCGCTCGTCAATATCCAGCAGCAAGCAAAGTTGGCTGCAGGAGGACAGCCGGCCCCGCATCCCCAAACCCGCTACCTGAGGGGAGGCGGAGGCCGAGGTGCGCGCGGGAGGCCGGCGGGGCCCGGGCCGCGCCGGGAGGAAGTTCGCCGCGGCCCGGCCGGCTAGGCCAGAGCCCGGCTGGTAGTGATGGAGGGGGAGGGGGCCCGCGGCAGCCTCGCCACCGGCCACCGACCCCGCGTCGCGCCAGACCGTCCCCCGAGCCCCTCACCTCACTGCCACCACCATCTTCCCCGCCCGGCCGCCTCCTCCCCTCCTCCTCGCGCCGGCCCGCCGCCCACCCCAGCGCACTAGTTACCGTGCCCCGCGCCCCCTCCCGGGCCGGCTGGGGGGAGGGGGTGACCCTCATGACACTGGGGCGCGAGCGGAGCAGTGGGGAGAGAGCCGAGCCGCTCGCCGCTCCCCCCTCCCCCCGCGTCTCTTCAGGGGAGAAGGCAGCGAGCGCGACCTGCCCCGGCCTATTCCGCCGCCGCCTCCACCTCCTCACACCCCCACCGCGCGCGCCCCCGCGGCGGCGCGTGCGACCGAGCGCCTCGCGCTGGTCCGCGTGTGGCTGGGCCCGGAGTGCGCGCGCGCCCCTGCCCCCACCGCGCGCGCTCCCTCGCCTCACTCTTCGGGGTTCAAGGCGGGTGAAGTCGGGCTCGCGAACGCGCCGCCCAATCAGCAGAGCCGCCGCTACCGCCCCCTCCCCTCCCCCTACGCGCCCGCTCGCGGCCGGGGCCTACGGGCCGGCCCGGCCGCCCGGGCGGGGCCTGAGGCAGACTCCCCAGGGGCCTCGCGCGCCTCCTTGGAGTGTCAGGGCCTGCGGGCGTCGTGGGTGGCACTCCGATCCCCTCACCTCCCTCGGGGCGCTGCACCGACCCCGGGCTGCCCAAGGCTCAGGCACCCTACCCGTCTTGGGCCCCAACCCCGGAGGCACCTGGCCCGGCCGAGGCCAGTCGGACCGCCCCGCCAGCCCCGTTCGGGCCCGCGTCAGTCCCGGCCTCCATCTTAGGTTACAGCCCGGGCTCCCCATCCACTGGGCACCTGCCCTCAGCCCGCTCGGCTCGGCCCGAGGCCAAGGCCGCCCCCCTCCTGCCCGCGGGGCTCACCTGGGGGCTTGGGCTGGGGTCTTCGAGGCCTCAGGCCCCAAGCCGGTGCGGCCGCAGGTGAACCCCCTGCCCGGCCGCACCCCAAACCCACACCATCACCACAGACCAAGCTGAACAGGAAACAAAATGGAGGCAGCAGCTCGGGTCGGCCTCCCCGAGTCAAGTCTGTGCAGCCCCAGGGCTCCCTCCTGCCGCAGGCCCGACGCCCGCGAGGCAGGGGGCTGGCTCGTCCCGGGCGCCGCAAGCAACCGCCCTAGAGCTCCGCAGACAGGCCGGGACTCGGCCCGGCTGTCCCCACAGCCCCTCACCCACCACCCTTGCCCTTCCCCCTCCCCCCCTTGCCTTTCCCTCCCCCTGCCCGACCGTGCGGGGTGAGCTGCTCCCCGGAGCTGGGCCGGGTCGGGTCGGGTTACCCGCCCGAGCACTGCCGGCCCGGTTGTGGTGTCGGCTGCGAGATGAGGCCGGGCGACCCCCGCGCTGAGCCCACCCCTGGCACCCGAGCCTGGCAACTGCCTGACAGCGCGCCCGCACCTCGGCCGGCAGCGGTGCGGCCCCCGCCCGTGAGGCCAAGGTCCCAGCCCGGGCACCGCCGGGACGAAGCTCCCTCACTAGCCCGGGGCCCAGGGGTCCTCGCAGCCTCGGGCGGAGCGAGGGGAGCGCGGGGGGAGGGGTCCACTAATCCCTGCACCGCCTCCCGCGCCCAGTCTGGTCTGGGCCTGGCACGGGGACACGGGCCGCGGGCGCGGGCGGGCGTCTGTCGGGGCGGGCGCGCGGGGCAGGGGACGCGGGCTGGGGCCCCGGAGGGGCCGCGCCTCGCACCGCAGACGCTGCAGTTCTCGGTACCCAGGCAGATGGCCCTCTCGTGCCACAGCCGCTCGGCGCGGGCCGCCTGCTCCGCAGCTGGGCTCCCCGGAGAGCGCGCGCCTCGCCCCTGCGGACCCGGCCTCGCGACCCCGGCGGAACTGCGCGGGGCGGGCGGATCGCCTGGCTGGCCCGGCCCAGCCCGCTGACCTAACCCCCAGCCAGGGTGCCTGCTCTCCAGCGCCTGGGGCCTCGAGGCCTGCGCCCGGGGCCCCACATCACCGGCCTACCGTGGCCGCGGTGCACGTAATCATCAAAGACAGCACAGGGGCAGATCCAGGAACTATAGCCCAGCCTACGTTCACGACTCCGGTAGCCAGGTTCTTCCCCCAAACCGGACGACTCCGCCGCCTCCAGGGCTTGCTCCGGGGCCAAAAGCTCACCTCGGGAGCTAGCTGATCCCTAGGGGGCTAAGCACATCCTGGCTTTTCAGAGAAAGTTACCAATGACCACCATAAAAAGCCCGCCTCCTCCAGAAAGCCTTCTGTGATTCCAGTTAACTCCATCTCAAAGCTGAGGGCACCGCCCTCGAAAGCCACGTGACTACCATTCCTCCCAGGGCTTAGTAAATGTGCATAATTATAGCCCCAGTGGAGTGTTACCCACGGCCCTTACATCTGTTAACCATGAGCCCACCTGGGAGAAAGGCCACTTTGGGCGGTGCCCTGCCAGCGCTGTGCTGCCTAAACTCCATCCTTCAACCTACCGCGACCTCCACTCAGAGACCAGCCTCAGTAGACTTGGAGCTCGAGATGCCCTTAGCCTCCTGCTCTCCCCAGTTCACATTGAGGGCACAGGCCAGCCATGGAGGCGCATGAGTAAACAGGTCCTTAGCACACTGTAAGTGCTGGGATGCAGGCCCTGCCAAGACAGCAGGTGCGCTCTCTCCAAGGGAAGGTGCCCTTGGACAGAACTATAAAGGGGAGAGTCAGGCACTACCATCCTAGAGGGCTTCCTTCTGTTGAAGACAGTGAAATACCAAGAATGTTCCCAGGTGCAAAGTCAGGTTGACAGTGTTCTGTATATTAGAACTAGTCAGAGAACAGCTGGTCTAGGACCCAGACCCTGCCTAAAGGGACCTGCCTTTGTTCTGCTAAGGAGTCATTCTTGCTAACCCACTGGGCAATTCAGTGGGGGAAGCTCTGACTGTTCCTTCCTCACATCTAATAGTTTAAGCCAATCATTTCTTTTTTTTTTTTAAGATTATTTATGCATACAAGAACTGGGGTGTAGGCCAGAGGCGTGGGGTGGTGAGAGGATTCACCAGAGACATTGGGGAGCAGAACAGGTAGATCTACTGAGATACACTGCTGAGGGGAGCAGCAGGTGACACAGGAGAGGTCTGCTGCCAGGGATCAAACTTGGCTGTAGTGACTGCAGATAGCTTCATAGTGCTGAGACTTAACCCATTGTGCCACCAGGGAGGCCCTAAACCAATCATTTCTAATCAACAATTACTCCCTGTCAATTGCCTCAGTTCCTCAAGGTTTCTCGCTGCCCTTTACTTTCCCGCCCATCATCCTGAGGACCTGGCAACTGCCACTGTATGGCCTTGAGCTAGTCACTTAACAACCCCAAGTCTGTTTCCCCTACTGTGGCTTCCAATGCATATGGTGGCTCTGAGAAAGGTAAGTGTTAATGGACTATACAGACTAAACACTTGATGAATGCTGAACTGTAATTCTCTGCTTCATTCAGTAACTATTTCCAGCATTTCAGGCAACAATGTTGGGTGCTAAGGAAACAAAGGGTGAGATGCCTGCCTCATGAAACGTCAGGCCTCAGGTAAAGAGTTACATGAAAGTGCTAAGGTGTGAAGAGGAACTGGGACCATGGTTCCTCCCAGAGATGACCTCTGAATATCACTGCCCTATAGGAACTCCTTTTTCTAACCTCTCAGCCACCCTGGAAGAGTTGTGGGGGCAACAGGGGACAGGCAGGTGGGGTGAACAAGTTACTAACAGGTCCTGGGGTAAAGTCTGGAACCCCAGGAAAAACCTTTTGGACATTCCTGAGGTGACTTCTGAGGGCCCTTCTTGCCTCATGCAGTAGAACTTGGCCACAGAGATCTCAGGTGCAGCTTCCCCATCCAGCAGGCCCTGGCTGAGCATCTCACACACTAGCAAAAGGCTGAGGCATCCACTGGCCCACTGTTTTCACAAGGACACTGGCTTCTAAGTGGGGGAAGAAGGGCAAGAGTGTCCTGCTCTCCTTGGCCCAGCTTGGGGACCATTTTTAAGTCTGTACCTCCCATCTGTAAGTCAGAGACTAGAATAAATAAATCCTGGCTGTCTGTGCAGTGTACTGACACCATGTTGGGCACTTGACACACATAGTCCTTTAGCCCTTTAGCAATACCCTAAAGAACTGAGGTCCAAAAGATGAAGCCCTCCTGCAAGGCCTGAAGACCTGCCACTGGTATGACTGACCTCCCTTGCTCTTAGCTAACTAACGCACCTTCCGGACACCAACTGTGTGAAGACCCAGCCCAGTGTCTTACCCACAGGTGCTCAGGAATTAAAAATTCAGGCAAAGGCAGATAATTTTAGCCTCAGTTTCCTCATCTGTAAATTATGGCTACTGTTAACACCAACACTGCTGAGATACCTATTGGGACATTTGGCCAGTGCACAGTGACCCCTTTTTTCTTAGAATTGCTCCCTTTTCATTCATCCATTCAGTAGATATTTATTAAACTTCCCCTCTCAGCCTTGGAGAAGGCAGGTGCGTAAAGGCAGTCCCTATAGGACTACGAAGGGACTAAAGCAATGTACAAAGATGCAAAAGCAATGTACACTTTACCACACTTTAAATTTTGATCTTTTCCCATATGTGATATTATACTTTCATGTGATTTATATCTTTCATGTGATCCCGGGCATCTGCAGACAGCAAGTCAGCTCTCAATCAGGCACTCCGGGAGAAAACAATTGCAATTGATACTCTGCAGTATACTGTGTTGCCAACACTTTTTGGATTTTGTATCTTGTATCTACATATCCCACAATGTCTACAAAACACCCATTTATGTCTTTTGCTTCTACTAAGAAGAGACTCTTGAGATGAAAGTCAAGATAATTGCCCAGCTATACACTAATGTAAGTGTTCTGAGCATGTTTAAATTAGGCTAGGCTAAGCTATGACGTTTGGTAGGTTCAGTGTATGTAATGCATTTCGTCTTATATTTTTAAACTTAGAACAAGTTTATGAGGTCATAACCCTGTTGTAAGCAGAGGAGACATGCAATAGCAAAACAGAGCACTGAGAGAGAAACCAGAGGTGCTAGAGGAGTTGGGGAGGCCTTATGGACCTTCAGGAAAAGCCTCCTATGGAAAAGACATCCAGAGGGATGAAATTTATGCAGGAATAACCAGGAAAGGAGAGCAGGTAGAAGTTCCAGCAGAAGAGCCCAAGAAACACCTGACTTTGGAGGAACTGACCAAAACTGACTATGGCTAAAGGCTAGTGCAGGGGGCTGAGAGGGTAATCCATGTAGTAAGATGCATCAGGTGAGGATCAAGGAAGGTCACATGGAACTTACAGAGTCTTGTTGGTTAAGTTAAAGACTTTGGCTTTATCTGGGGGGCAGTGGGATGTCATGGAAGGTTAAGGAGTAGATTAAGGATCACATCTATGCACTAGAAAGCTCATTCTGCCAGCAGTGTCTTAAGAAATTAATGCCTTCTCTGGAAACACAACCCTGACCAGGGCCTTGACTCTGGGTTATGCCGGGTTATCTCATTCTAATGAGAGTTGGGGATTTTCCTCTGTACAGGCTACTTTCTAGGCACCCTCTCATTTAATCCTGAGATGCTAAATTGTTACCCCTCCTTTCCAGACAGAAAACATGACTTGCCCAAAGCCAAACTTGAAACCTCAACTCCCAGTTCAAGTTCTTCATCCCCACTGGACAAAAGCAGAATCTGCTTTCTGAAAAAACAATCAAGTCTTGGGGGCCTAGAGGCCTTTGATAATTAATCCCAAATGGTGCTAGTGAATACCACCACCATCCCCTTTGATGGAAAAACTCTTTCCTCTCTCTACCTAGGGGTTGTTCCAGAACTGGATCAAACTTTAACTTAAGATCAAAGGAGGTCTTGATCTAAAACCATTCAGCCCTCCCTCCAGCAAAGTTTCCTTCCTACCCAAAATACCAACTTTTTGTCCGTCAACCTTACCCTATAGCCCTGTGACCCCAGCCCCAAGTTCCCACCTTCAAGTTTTCTTTCTCTCAAATGTTCTCTGTTGAAAGTCTTATGTATGGTAGCTACTAACCCCTGCCATTCTTCCCTTGTCATCTCCCTGGCTGCTCAGTGTATTCATTGTATCAGTATAGGACACATTCAGTCAGCCTGTGCTCATGCTGGTCCCTCTCCCTTTCCCGCTGACTACCAAGCAAACTCCCATATATTCTCCAATGCCCAAATTGACTCTTCTTTCCAGAAGTCCTCCCTGATCCCACTCCTGCAGGCAGTCACATTTTCCTGGATGAGCCCCTACAGTAACTACTGACTTCCAAATCTAGTCCTAGTCAATAGGTGAGCCCCTGTCATCAGGGCATATACTTTTCTGACCTCCAATGACCAATCCTAGGAGTTTGAGTTTCAGAGTAAGTACTGGGAAATCATCTCCTAACTCTTGATTGAGTCCCTCCCTTCCTTTCCATGACTATGTCTCCATCAGACCGAAGAATTATGGTACAAATTATGGAACAAATGCGTTGTGCAACACATAAACTCTCCCTATAAGGATTCAGGCCTCTGTGCCAGACAACATTTTCAGAAAGTGTAAGAGAAAGTAAGATAGATGTGGATTCAAACTGGCACCAGGCCACTTACCAGGTGATTCACTTTCACTCCCAGATCCTAATAAATGGAGTGGTCCTATAGATTAAATGTGTGAATGTAGGTAGACTCTGGCCCCGCAGAGAGCTGCCCACGGAACACCTTCTTCAAGGTGCCACCAGGTTCCTTAACCATATATATCAGTCTTGCCTCCTCCACCCCAAAACCACTCCTTCTCTGGGTGCCAAACTGTGTTAGATGCACCCTCAGCTTCCAACCAAGCCTGCTGGGCTCTAGAGGGATGCAGTTAGGGAAAGCAGCAGCCCATGGCCAGGAGAGTGACTGTCCCTTCCTTTTCCACCTGCATAAGGACTCCTTCTTTGCAACTCACCTGCCCATTGTCTTCCTGCATGGAGATGATTTCATCCCACTCTGGAGATGGAAGCAGGCTGAGAAAGAAGAACAGCTTGAGAAAGTTCCCATTCTGGTAAGTATTGGAATGGCAGAGTTTATAACTAGCTCAATAAATACTAAAAGGAGGTTAGGTAAGATAGAGACATAAGACTCTGGGGTTAGAGCTTCATAAAGTGGATGGTCTTCTAAAACTTTTGATCGAGTAGTTCTTTAAAGTATTTTGAGGGCCTCTCTGGTGGAGCAATTGGTTAAGTACAGCACATGGAAGCTATCCAGAGCCACTGCAGCACGGGTTCGATCCCCAGTCAGGGAGATTCCCACATGGTGCAGCAGCCCTCTCCTGCCTCACCTGCTGCTCCCCTCAGCAGAGTATTTCAGTCAATCTGCCTGTTCTGCTCCCCACTTTGTCTCTGGTGAATCCTCTCACCACTCTGTACCTCTGGCCTACACCCTAGCTTGTATGCATAAATAAATAAATCTTTAAAAAATAATAAAGAATAATCCACTCACAATTGAAAGTTGGCATGTAATTTTTTAAGTCATGTATTATAAATGGTATAATTTTTGGTATAATTTTTGGTGCACTATATGTATGTCTTAAGCATATCCTAATCAAAATGTTGGGAGCTGTATGTAGAGTCAGCTTACTGATTTGTGGAACGCATGTGCTATGGCATATGCTATGGCATATGACAAAATCAGGCCCTCTTATCAAATCCCCCATCCAACTCAAACTGACTTTCCCTCAGAGATCTGACTCCATTTTCTTGGTGAAAACCAGCGTGTTAATGTTTCCCCATGACAACCATGACCCTGCTGGGTTCTAATTCTAGGATAGAGGGACAAGCTCAAAGCCTTGCCCTGAGTTTGCTAGGGAGGTAAGTCCTCAGGAAGCTCTGAGGGCTCTCCTAGCACCCTCTCTCCCAAAGCAGGGGAGACTTCATTGTATAAAATGTGGTTTTTGTCAGTGGGAACCTTCTGAAACAGACTTGGAGAGGGACACTTTCTCAGGCTGGTGAAGGGTTTCAGATAGAAGTTAAAGGTCTAGGAATTTGTTCCCTTAACGCTAACCATGCTCAGAACAATCTGAAAAATCACAACATCCCACAGGTGAAGACCTTAGGTAAAAAACATAATTAAACAAAAAAACATACTCAGAATAATCTGAAAATCTGCACATCTCCCAGGTGAAGACTTCAGGCAAAAAACCATCATTGGAAAACACTTGGTTGTTGAGAACAGGACATGGCAGGTGAGTAATGGCTAGGGATAGAGTGCTTTCCCAAGGACCTAAGAGACCTGTCATCTATAAACCTGTCCATCTCAGGAACTGTGTTTGCTGTTCCCTCTGCCTGGAAGCTTCCCCTCACAACCCTCTGTCAGTTCCAGTACCTCCTCAGACAGACCCTCACCTTGAGGAGCTCCCATTAGCCCCAGAGCACTCTATTACATATTCCTTCTTTTTTTCTTTATAAATTTATCTATGCATACAAGAGTTGGGGTGTAGGTCAGAGGTGTAGAGGGATGACAGGATTCACCAGAGACTGAGTGGAGAGCAGAACAGGCAGATTGACTGAAACACACTGCTGAGGGGAACAGCGGGTAAGACAGAAAAGGTTTGCTGTGCCAAGTGGGTCAGCTCCCTGGCTGGGGATCTAACTCGTGCTGCAGTGGCTGCTAATGGCTTCATAGTGCTGAGACTCAACCCTCTGTGCCCTACTACATATTCCTTCTTAAGTATCTTACAACAATTACTATTCTTGAAACTTATCTGATATTTCTTCCTACATATGTATTTTTCCCCCTTTGGTTTTTAGTATACTTACAAAGTTGTGTAACCATCACTGCTATCTAATTCCAGAGCATTTTAATCACCCTAAAAAGAAACCCTGCGTCAATTAGTAGTCACCCTTTTTCCTTCCCTCCCCAAGGCCCTATCAACTGCTAACATACTCTCTGTCTTTATATGTTTGCCTGTTTGGGGCAGTTCAGATAAATGGAATCATACAAAATGTGGTCTTTTATGTCTGACTTTTTTCACTGAGCAAAATGCTTTTCAGATTCCTCCATATTGGAGCTGTGTCAGTACTACGATCCTTTTTATGGCTGATATGCCATTGTATGGATAAACCACATTTTATTTATCGACTGATGTCCATCAGGTGATGGATACTTTGATTGCTTCTAATTTGGGACTGTTATGAACCATGTTGCTATGAACATTTAAGTACAAATTTTTGCATGGACATACATTTTCATTTTTCTGCGTACGTACCTAGGAGTGGAATTACTGAGTCACATAGCAACTCCATGTTTAACTTTTTGAGAAGCATTTTGAAGAATGCTAGCAATATGAGTGTACCATTTTACATTCCCACCAGCAATGTTTGAAGGTTCCAATTTCTCCAGATCTTCACAAATATTTGTTTTTAAGTTGCCTTTTGGGGCTCAATCATCTTAGTGGGTGTAAAATGGTATCTCACTTTAATTTGTACTGCCCTACTGACCAATGTTTGAACACCTTTTCTTGTGTTTACTGATCATTTGTGTTTACTGATCATTTGTATATCCACAACATCATGAAGATGTTCTCCTATGTTTATTCCTAAGAGTTTTATAGTCTTAGTCTTTACATTTAGAACTTGATCCATTTGCAGTTTTTAGTGTGAGGTAGGGGTCAAATTTTATTCTTTTACGTGTGGATATCTAATTGTCGCTGCACCGTTTGCTGAAGGACTTGGCAAGGGTCTTGACAACCTTGCCAAAAAATCAATTGACCATAGGGGCATGGATTTATTTTGAATTCTCAATGTAGTTCACTGATGGATAATCCTATCTTTATGTCCATACTTCATTGTCTCAATTGCCTGATTTTTGTCCACAGTGCAGCTTTTTTTGTCCACAGTGCAGCTTTCTCACTGTTTAGAATGGAAGTACCCATCAAAACTTGTTCATTGGGGCCTCCCTGGTGGCGCAGCAGTTGAGCGCTGCGCTGTGGAGCTGTCGGCAGCGGCAATGCGAGTTCGACGCCCAGCTGGGGAAAATCCCATATGGTGCGGCAGACCTCTCCTGCCTCGCCCGCTGCTCTCCTCAGCAGTGTATTTCTGACCTGCCTGTTCTGCTGCCCACTCTGTCTCTGGTGAACCCTCTCGCTGCCCCACACCTCTGGCCTGTACCCCAGCTTGTATGTATAAATAAATAAATCTTAAAAAAATAAACAAAACTGGTTCACTGCTGTGAACAAGGCCTGGGACAGACTAAATGCTCAGTAAATATTTGTGAATTGAATGAGTAAATCCTCAAATGAGTATAATGCTGCTTGGAAAAAGCCAAATAAGAGGGGTAAGTTTAAGATATACTACCCAGAGGTCATTGAGGTAAAGAACATGCAGGACTTGTAGAGGGGGTCATGGTGGAGGGATGGGCCACAGAGCAGAGGAGTAACCCTTCATTCCTCTGGGACAAATGGAGAAAGGAAAGGTGGTGTCTCAGTTATGTTTTAAGTGGGAAGAGAAAGAAATTGAGGGTTCTTACCTAGTGCATCTGTTTTCTTAGAAAAGTAGAGAGTGAGAGAGAAGGGAATGGATGTGGGCTCAAGGAGCTGAGGACAGCTGAATGACCTTGGGGCCCAAGTCCAGAATTGGGTCTAAATGGTGGACATTCTGTACTCATTATTGGGCCTCCAGGGTTCTGGTGGGAAAAGGATGACAGATTTGGTCAAGGGGTGAGGTGCTGGGAAAAGGTATCTAGAATGGAAGTACCAGTCAAAATTTGACCTTGGGATTTAGGCAGGGATAGGCAGGAAAGAAGCCTCAGCACAGGGCCCTTGACGAGAGGCAACCTTTCCAAACCTACCCAGCCACCCCTGGATACAGGATGGAATGGAGTGCTGAAGGGAGGTTGGCCAGGGGTACCTCTTGTGGTTGACTTCTCAAGGCTGGAATGAGCTGTAGCAGCTCACTTGGCCAACACAGGCAAAGGCAAGATATGAGGTTGGTTTGGGGGCAGAAGTGAGGCCCCAGCTAAATGAACCCACATGTCTACACCCCTCAATGAGGTTGGCTATTCTCTGAAATTGGTATCTACATGTTTTTGTCAGTAGATTTGTAATATTCTCAAGCTTTTGGGTCATGAAGATATTCTTAAAGGACATAAAAGGGATGTAAAGGGCCAGCTGATTGAATGTGGCTAAAGGGGGAGAGTATGAAGAAGCTATCAGGAGCAAACAATGAAAGGCTCCAAAGCAATGGGGTCTCATTCTGCTGATCAGATATAACATTGAAAACGATGGCCCTGGGACTCCATGGAATGGTGAGGGTGGAGGAAGTGAGGTGGAGGCAGGGTGGGGCCATGCCGCATGAGGCAGTTGTGAGTTGAAGGGGGGCAGTGGTAGGGAAATCGGACAAAGGATGGAGTAAGAGGGTTTCAGAAGATATAATGGGGCCTCCCTGGTGGCAATAGATTAAGCACAGCACTGTGGAGCTGTTGGCAGCCGCAGCACGAGTTCGATGCCCAGCTGGGGAGATTTCCACATGGCGCAGCAGAGCTCTCCTGCCTCTCCCACTGCTCCCCTCAGCAGTCTATTTCCGTCCATCTGCCTGTTCTGCTCCCCACTCTGTCTCTGGTGAACCCTCTCACCGCCCCACACCTCTGGCCTGCACCCCAGCTTGTATGCATAAATAAATCTTTTTAAAAAATTTTAAAAAAGAAGAAGATATAATGGATGAAACTTGGAGACTGGATGGGAACATGAGGGAGTACGAAGAGTCAGGATGAGGTCCAGATTTATAGCTCAGATGAGGTACTAGAGGGATGGAGCATCAGCTACTGAGATGGGAAAACAGAGGAATATAGCTGGGCCAGGGGTGAGCAATACGTTCACCTTTTTAATCTTTATTTATTTATTTTTTAAGATTTATTTATGCATATAAGAACTGGGGTGTAGGCCAAAGGTGTGGGGTGGTGAGAGGATTCACCAGAGACAGAGTGGGGAGCAGAACAGATGGATCCACTGCAGTACACTGCTGAGTGCAGTGCTGTGCCATGTGGGAAGCTCTCTGCCGGGGACTAAACTCGTGCTGCAGTGTCTGCGGATAGCTTCATAGTGCTGAGGCTTAACCCATTGTGCCACAAGGGAGGTCTGTTCAGCTTTTTAAAAGATGGATTTTATTTTATTGTGATTTTTTCAAATATATAGAATATATATACACATTTATAACCAACAACACCTAGACTTAATGTATGTTAATATTTTGCCATATTTTATTTGTTTGTTTTGCTGAACCATTTCAAAATGAGTTAGAAATAGACATTCTAATACTAAACACTTAGAAAGCTTCTCTAAAGCAGAGGACATTCTCCCACATAATAATTGCCTAATATCTGGGCCTCCCTGATAGCACAGTGGTTAAGCGCTGCACTGTGGAGCTGTTGGCAGTGGCCACGCGAGTTCGATGCCCGGCCAGGGAGATTCCCACATGGCGGCAGACCTCTCCTGCCTTGCCCGCCGCTCCCCTCAGCAGTGTGTTTCATCAATCTGCCTGTTCTGCTCCCCACTCTGTTTCTGGTGAACCCTCTCGCCACACCACGCCTCTGGCCTGTACCCCAGCTTGTGTGCATAAATAAGTAAATCTTTAAAAAAATTATTGCCTAATATCTAATTCTCTGTCTACATTCAAATTTCCCCAAAGATATCTTTAGTAGATGGTTCTTTTTTCCCCGTCTCTTTTCCCCCTACTATAATCAATGATCAGATATTGCATTGATCCTTGTTTCTATTATGTCTCTTATAATATAAATTATAATCTAGCATGTCCTACCTTATGTTTCCCAGGACTTTTAACTTTTGAGGTGACTGGGTCAGTTTTCCTGAGAACTCATATGCCCTGAAGTTGACTGAAGCTTCCTCCTGGTGCCATTTAACCTGTACCACTCTCATCCCATTTCCTGTAAACTGGCCATTAAATCAAAGACTTGTTTAGATTTGGGTTAACGCTTTTGGCAAGAATTCTTTTTGGTTTGGAGAGCCTGAGGGACACCAGGGACAGATGTCATGCTAGCAATTGGACGTACATGTGCTTTGAAGATATGAAGGAAGAATTAGGTAAGAGAGAGTACTACAAAGGTCTTCATGGAGGAGGTGGGACCTGAAACCTTTGATGAGGGTGGAAGAGGCAATGAGAAAACCCAGGAAATCTGAGACAGAGAATCCCAGTGAGTTTCTAAGTAGTCAGTGGTAAGACAGGATCGATAAAATGATTACCTAAGGGCTGACAGTCAACAAAGGCTCTGTCCCCCATTCTCACCTCCCTCCCCTCCCCCCCCAAAATCCTGTGTTCCTCAGCTAGAGAGTCAGTTAATAAGTCTAGAGTTGATAAGGAGTCTCCAGGGGAGAACTGCAGAGTTCTTAAATAATAATAAGGCATTTCCAGAATTAAAACTGAAGTGTAGGACTTGGCTAGTTAATGTGAGGAGGCAATTGGTTTCAGAAGGCCTTGTTAATCATATTAATGATACCAAGGCAAAGGATGAAACCAGAAAGGAGGAATTTGGGGGTTTAAGGTGGTGACATTTCTAGCCTGGCCCCAGGGAGGAATCCCAGGAGACACAAACGGGACTTAGACCTTTGGTATCCTGGCTGGGCAGGAACTGAAGTCAAATCATTATAAGAAAGAGGCCCCTGCTGCCTTCTGCATCCAAGGCCTGTAACAAGGGTCAGAAATATCCTGTTACACACTTCCCATGAGCTGACACCAGCTGCTAACTGTGGTCTAGAATAACTTGCAAGATATGGTCCTGCCTCTAAATCTTAGGGTTATTGCCTACCCTGTTTCCCTCCTTCTCCATCTCTCAGTCACTCTGGCTTCCTTTGGTTCATAGATGAAGAAATCTTTGCCCTGTTAGACATAGGCCTCTCCATAGCTCTATGTAATTGTCTTTAGTGTGCCAGCTGCCTGTGCTGATGTCTGATCAAGAAGGCCCGGTTTGAAACCCCAGCTCTGCCACTTAATAGCTGTGTGACCTTAGGCAAGTTATTCTCTGTGCTTGAGTGTCCTTTATTTAAGAGGGGATGTTGAGAGTTAATATAAGCTTCAAATTGTGCCTGGCATCTGGTATTCCTACAATGGTTATAGTAGTGATTATTGTTTTCATGAAGCTCAGAAAGGGTCAAGATCTCTCTCAGCTCATGGAGATGATACCTGGCAGCCTTGTAAAAAGATACTTTTCAGAACATGCCTCTAGCATTTTAAGAATTATAAGTATTCCACAACTGCTGAGGTTTCCTATGCTAGGGATCCCATGAATTTGTATAGCCTCTCCTATTATTGTTTCTGTAGGTTAAACTTAGCCTTGTCAGACCAAGGGAAGGATTATGGCTTTGGAAGACTGAATAGGCACTGGAGTACATATTGACACTTTCCATTCTAGTGAGAGAACAAGAATAAAAAAAGTAGTCTTAACATAATACCTTGTGTGATGAGGCTTGTGATTTCCTTGAGCTTAGGAACAACATCAAAAGTAATAACAAATTGGGCCTCCCTGGTGACGCAAGGGGTTAAGTCTCAGCACTATGACGGTATCAGCAGCCACTGCAGCATGAGTTCTATCTATAAAGGCCAGGGAGCTTTCCACATGGTGCAGCAGACCTCTCCTGTCTCACCTGCTGCTCCCCTCAGCAGTGTATTTCAATCTGTCTGTTCTGTTCCCGACTCAGTTTCTGGAGAATCCTCTCACCCCTGCCCTTCCCCCTCCCACCTCTGGCCTACACCCCAGCTCTTGTATGCATAAATATAGCTTTAAAAAAAAAGAGTCATAACAAATATAGACAGTGTTTTCTGGAAGAGCACCATTTGCCAGGCCCAGAACTAGGATGTAGGCCAGGGGTGTGGGGGTTGGGTAGGGTGGGAGGGGGTTGAGAGGCTTCACCAGAGACAGAGTGGGGAGCAGAATAGGTAGCTTTACTGAAATTCACTACTGAGGGAAGCAGCCGGGGAAACACTATTGGTCTGCTATGCCATATGTGGGTTAGCTCCCAGGCCAGGGATTAAACTCAGGTCATGTGTGTAACAGCAGTGAATAGCTCTGAGACATAACCCCTAGGTCACCAGGGAGGCCCCTTGGTAGTTCCATTCTACAGATGAGGAAGCTGAGGCTCAACAAAGTTAAATACTGAGGTTAGGGCACATGGTGAGCAAGTGACTTGAATTTAGCTCTAGTCACCACTTTGGACCAATGACAACAGAGGGACAAGAGCAGGCAGACAGATTGGGGACGGCTACAGAAGCCCACAAAAGATGGGCCTCCCTGGTGGCACAACTGTAGAGCTGTCGGAGGCTGCTGGGTGAGCTTGATGCCCAGTGAGGGGGATTCCCACATGGCGCAGCAGACCTCTCCTGCCTTGCCAGCTGCTCCCCTCAGCAGTGTATTTCCATCAATCTTTCGGTTCTGCTCCCCACTCTGTCCCTGGTGAACCTCTCACTGCCCCACACCTCTGGCCTGCACCCCAGCTTGTATGCAAAAATAAATAAATCTTAAAAAAAAAAAGTCGGCTGTAGGAAAAGGACCCCGGTTTGTGACAGCTGAGGGAAGCCAGTCTGACGGGGCCAGTGGTTCCTCTGCCTCCAAGTTCCCCCACATAGCACCCAGACTCACGCACGTGGCCCTGACAATTCCAGCGCCCAGAGCAGCCTAGGAGTCAGCTCTGGGCCCACGTGGGGTAAATTCCTGGGAGAGCTTCTCTGATTGGCCGGAGCGGTCAGGTGGCTGCGCCGGCCAATCAGCGCCAATCAGCGGGGATCAGGCCAAGCTGAGCAGCTCTGGCTGCGGACTCAGAACCTCGGAGAAGACTGTTTTTAATGCTGGGCCGCTCCAGGGCAAGGCCGCCTATACCTAGTGTTGCCTGGTGTGCCCCCCATCCATTTAGCGACCCCTTTGGCCTTTTACCCCTCTATATCAGAATTCGCCACCGGCAGTGCCCCAGCGCTTGGACATGGAGAGGACTGGGCTGGCAGTGGTGGGCTTTGGGTCCCACCCTAATGCTTTCACGAGTCTCTCTTCTCACTCCTCTAGAGCCGCAGTCCTTCCCGTCTTCTTGCTCCTTCCATGAACAGTGTCATCTCTCCCCCTCTAAAGAGAAGAAAAATCGCCATTCTGCCTCTGACCTGCGTTCCTTATTCCTGCAGTCCCGTTTTGACCAAATCCAGGGGTATTTCATAATATTTGCTATTTCACTTTGAGCAGCATTTGACTATCCCCAAACTTCCACTCATCTGGGCTCCCCCTGGCACTTTCACAGGCTCTTTACACCTCTCATCACAGGCATGCTGCTTTTTCCTGCCTGGCAAACAAAGGTCCACTGTGTTGATCATTTGCCCAGTCTCCCTGAGGGATATCATCCACTCTGTCACTGGCACCCCCTAAACACTGGCAATGCCTTAAACTCAGTCTCTAGCTTAGATTTTTCCCAGAGCTCCAAACTCAACTACCTGCATGTCTCCCCTGTACCTAAGGGTCAGTGCAGGTCATTCATTCAATAAATACCTATTACATTGCTTGCCTGTTTAGAGTATAAATATATATAATACATATATGAGTATTGATTTCTGTGTGCCAAAAGCTTGAGGTATGGTGTGTCCTGTGACCAGCACACAGTGGGTGCTTTATTACTCTGCTAAATTCATGCAGGAAATACAGACTGGCATGTTGGCACAGAGGAGGAGCTCAATCAGAGTTAATTGCCTTTCCCTCAACCATGGTCCTCTCTCCCAGGGGTTGGGAGCTGTCCTATGCCCTCACCTTGGCAAAAAACTGCCTTAGTGAGCTAAGCTTCAGAGAGAGAAAACAAAAGTGAAAGTCCTCCTTATTCTGCATAATATTTCATTCCAGGGGCCGGTTAATCTGTCAGCTGAACAAAGGCAGCACTGCCTAGTAATGGGGGCAGGAGAGGGAACCAGGAACTGCCAACCTAGGGCAGCAACTGCAGCAGCCAGTCTGGGAAGTACAGAGACCACAGTTCAAATCCTGGTTGGGTTCTATTCTAAGGGTACTGTTGGACTCCCCATTTCCATGTGTAAATTGGGAATATGAATAGATTCTATCTTATAGGAATGTTGTAAGGGTTCCCCCTAGAACTCTTAGAGGTGCCTAGAAGGCACTGGTACTTGGCTGTTGTTTTGACTGAAAGACTAGGAGGGGATCAAGGACTGTTGTGGTGCACTATCGCCACCGTGTGACTAGCTGGGAATTTTCGTAGGGGAGGGTCTCTGGCTGGGGTAGGGTTCTGGACTGTGGAGTTCTTTGTTGATTGACAATGTACTCCCTCTGCCAGTGCCTTCCTCTGCTGTGAAGGCCCCCTTAGGCCTCCAGGGCCATTGCTGCCACCCATGGAGGAGAGTGCATCCCACCCTTGGGTTAAGGGTACTGGCTGTACCTCCTCAGATTCTCTAACTTTTGGTGATTCCTCAGTGTGGCATTTGAGGCCCTTGAAAACTGGTACCCTAGACACCTGATCTATGCTTGGAACTCAGGGTGACTTAGCTCCAGACCTGGGACCTGCCTAGGAAGGTTCTCTCATCCCTTGACTTAGGAGCATGATAAATTCCTAGTATGCTGTTCTTGTGACTAGCAACCATTTATTGAACATCTACTATATGCTGTGCTGTGACCCTTATGCACATTTATTTCACATACTCTTCACAAACTCAGCTGGGTAGCACTCATTTTGATTACACCCTTGGGTAGAAGAGGAAACTGAGGCAGACAAAGGTAAAGCAATCTACCCAAATTCACAGCCATTAGTGACAGAGCCCTGCCTCTAACTGCTAGGCCACCTTGTCTGGCGGGGAAGGCAGACAGACCTCAGTTCAAATCCCTTCTCTGCCACTTACTTCTGACTTCCCAACTTTGAACCTAAGTGTCTTGTTCCTGTTTAAAACGTGATGATCCTTCCTGCAAGGCACAGGTGTTGGCTCTGAGCAGGCAGCCTTTGGACCCTAATATCAGGGAATGAGAAGTTGAGGTAGGCTGGAAGCCAGAACTGGTATAGAGTTTACTGGGGCAAGTCAGGGTCTTCTTAGGGAGACTGTAGTCAATGACTAGGTGTCCTAGCTCAGGGCCTGACCAGCAAGAAGTAGGAGCACAGCAGTCAAGTCCCCATCCTCTCTCACCTGTGCATCTGCTACCTGTTCTCCTCACACTCACTCTAGCCCCTCTGCCTTTTTCTCTTGGTGGGGCTCAAATGAACCTTTCTAAACACACATCTGTCCTTCCCTACAGAAAATTTTAGAGTCCCATTGCTCACCAGGGATTCAAGCCATCACCAGGGCCAAGCTGTGAGGGGTCTGTGGCTGCAGCCCTGCCAGTCAGTCAGTTATGTCATTCTAACTGGTCACGCCCTCACCTGACTCCTTGAAGGTATCTTAGGCTTTTGCACGTGCTGGTCCCACTACCTGAAACTCTTACCCTCCCCATTTGTGTACTCAATGCCAAGAACGCTGGAAGTATTGTTCCTGAGAGCTGGGGAGTTCAAAAGAGGAGTAGGAGTTTGGAAAGCCAGTGGGGAGGAGAAGAGTGTTTCAGGAAGAGGAGCAACTGTGCAACAGGATGGACGAACATGTGAGGGACAAGGAGACCGGGATTGGAACTGTAACAGGGTAGTCCCCAAGAAAAGGGGCAGTTTCAGATTTCCTGCCCCACCCAAGGGAGGGTGGAGTTGAGCAGGGAGGAAGCAGCTAGAGAGGAGACTGAGAAGGAAGGAAGCAGGATGGACAGCAAGAAGATCTGAAGGAGGTACATGGAGCAGAGAGACATGTGAAGAACCTGCACTGGCTTCTTGGTCCTGAACTGCTTGAGACAGATGTGGGTGAGAGACCCGAGGGGAGGTTAACAATGGCAGCTTTTATCTTGATTTTGATTTTACTCTTTTCCTCCCAGACTTGTTTGACTGTTTCTGACTCTTTTCTGTGGGTCCCTGCCAGAGACTGCTTTAGAATTGTGGCAGGCTTTTGGGCCTTGCTTTGGGCCAGTCATCTTTGGGTGGACATTTACCCATGAGGGCATGGGTAACTTTGGGAGCTTGATTTGGAAACTATATTCTTTGTCTTTTCTGTATTGCACATTAATTGTATTAAAGTTCCTTTCCATTAAATGTCTATATGTTTTGTCTTGATGAAGCGGATGGCAGAACCTATTTAGAGCAGGCAGGTTTGGGGGTTCTGGGGTGCCCCTCTCCCTGCCCTGTAACAGATTTATTGAGAAAGAGGCATGACTAGGGCCTGGGAAAAATCTTTAAGTACTATGTTAAGGAACTTGGACTCAATCCTGGGGGTGCTAGGAGGATTTTGAGCAGAGAAGATATACTAGTTTCATCCATCAGTGATTCCTCTGGGTGTGGTAGAGAGAGACTTATCAGCATTGCTCTGAAAAATATAACAAAAAATGAACAGTCCTGGGGCCTCACTGGTGGTGCAGGGGTTAATGTCTCAGCACTATCAAACTATTGCCAGCCACTGCAGCATGATTTATTTTTTTTTTAAAGATTTATTTATTTACACATACAAGCTGGGGTACAGGCCAGAGGCGCGGGGTGGCGAGAGGGTTCACCAGAGACAGAGTGGGGAGCAGAACAGGAAGATCAGAAATACACTGCTGAGGGGAGCAGCGGGGGAGGCAGGAGAGGTCTGCCGCACCATGTGGGGTTCTCTCCGGCTGGGCTTCGAACTCACATCGCGCGCTGCTGACAGCTCCATAGCGCAGCACTCAACCGCTGCGCCACCAGGGAGGCCCCTCTCTGCAGCATGATTTCAATCCCAAGCCAGGGAGCTAACCTACATGGCTCAGCAGACCAAGTTGTTAACCTACGTGGCACAGCAGACTGTTCCTATTTTGCCCGCTGCTCCCCTCAGCAGTATATTTCAGTGTACCAGCCTATTCTGCTCCCCATTCTGTCTCTGGTGAATCCTCTCACTCCCCTTCACCTCTGGCTTACACCCCAGTTCTTGTATGCCTAAAAAAAAAGAAAAGAAAAAAGAAAAGAAAAGTTATCTCTCTTTTTTAAAGTTTTATTTCATTAATGTATACAGAGCCAAGTAGGATGCTGCACTTCTTCTGTCCACCAGGAGGTGGCACCACCCCTCCAGCATGTCCTCTCCACTCTATTCCCTGTGATAAAGACCACTTCCACACAATTACAGATACTGGAGAGATGAGTAAGAAAGGAGAGGAGGAGATCCAGAGATAGGAGTTGGGAATGGTAGGAATGCAAGGCATGAGAATGAGAATAGGGGAGCTGGGGGCTGCTGGTTCCCTGTGGGTTGTCTTCTCAGAGTCAAGCAGCGCATGTTGGGCTCATTTAGATTTCCTCCACTATCTTCCCCATCCATCTTCATGCGGTCCCTCTTCAGGCCCCCTAAACACTCACATGGATTCCACCTTGTCACCCAGCTCTTGGTCCTTTCCACCTCCAAGTTCTTGACCACCTTCTTCTCCCTCCTGCCTGTATCAGCATGTCTTCTTCTGCATGAAAGAATGCAGAGGTCCCTCAATTTCCACTTCCCTCCAAGGCCTGGTCCAAGTCTGGGGGTCTGCAGTTAGATTGTGCTGAACAGGGCTGGTAGCAGGCTAGTGGTTGAGAGGGGAATTGGACAGTCCCTCCATGGATGTTCTGGGCTCATTTCCACCCCCTTGAGGGACCACATTGGTATTTTGGAGGTGTTTTCCAGGTCCCAGCTCTGTCTCTAACCAGACACAGCAACAGATCCCTCATGAGTCTCCTCACATCTGCTGTAGCAGCCGCTTGCTCTCTGGCCTCTGCTCTCCCCTGGGAATCAAATCCACACAAGACTGTGGCGTGGCCTCGCCTGGCCCCTTGTTCTCCCTCACTCTACGTGCTCTGTCCACGTGGCTAGACTGGAGTATCTCCAACTCTTTCCACGCCTGCCTGCTTCCAGACCTTTGCAGAATCTGTTCCCTCTGCCTGGAATGCTTTTCCTCCTCTCATCCCAAGGCCAAGTGCTCCCCTCCTTCAACTCAAACATCACTTCCTTATGGAACCCCTGAGCCATGTCCACATCAGGTGCCACCGTAGACACACGGCTGCAGCCATTTGTTGGTGAGAGTCTGTTTCGTTACAGCCCACACTTTTTAAAAAAAGATTTATTTTATTTATTTATGTATACAAGAACTGGAGTGTAGGCCAGAGATGCAGAGAGTGAGCGGATTCACTAGAGACAGAGTGGGGAGCAGAGCAGGCGGATCTACTGAGATACACTGCTGAGGGGAACAGCGGGCAAGACAGGAGAGGTCTGTGCCATGGGTCATCTCGCTGGCCTGGGATTGAACTCGTGCTGCAGTGTCTGGCGATAGTGCTGAGCCACCAGGGAGGCCCTACAGCCCACACTTCTCTGGGTGTTTGTTTAGTGTCTGTCTTCACCTCTAGATTGTAAGCTTCCCAGGCTAGGGCCTGTCTCGTGACTGGCATGGCACTGGCCTAGAGTAGGTGCTCAGTGAACATGTCATTATCCCTCTGGCCCCCAGCACTCTCTTTTTCTTTCTGCCACACGTGCTAGCATGCATGTACACACACACACACACACACACACACACACACACACACACACACACACACTTCAATACGGTTAGTTCTTTATTCTTCAACCTGAGCTCCCAGGATACCTCCTCCAAGAATTATCACTACACCCACCTGTGGTTACCCTGCTCCTGGGTCCCTTTCCTTGGTTTTTAATCCCCTTTGATCCTTCTTCCCCATTTGTATCCCCTTGGTGCTCACTCAGCAGCAGTGCTAATGGTTTTATGTGTGTTCTTACAAGTGTGTTTTCTGTGTCATTATTTCTTTTGTGCAGATAGCATTATGCTTTAGAGCTCACTCCATTTCTGACTCTTTATACTCAGCACTGGGTTTCTGATTCCCTCCATGTGGCTGTGTATCCACTGGGTTCTCCACTCATGTTATTGATCTACCTCCCTTGAGGGACTCCAGATAGCTTTCACCTTTCCCCCAACTTTCCCCAAAAGTCATAGGTGAGGATGGGGCAGCATTTATATTTAGGGCAAAATTGCCAGATCAAGGGCATGTATTTATATAATTAGCTGAAATCTCCCAGATGGCTCTGGGATGGCTATGCCTACTGTCTGAAGCCCCCCAGCCCATATCCCTGCTGACCCCAGCTTTCTAACTTCTTGGATTCTACTTGAGATTCATAGTCTCCTCTTATGCTGGTTATCCTCTGGTTCCCTTGCCTCTACTACCTGCTCTCTCTGTATTTGCGTTTTGAGTTTTTTGTCTTTTTCTTGTGGATTTGCAGCCCTTCCTCAATATTGGTTCCCTGTGCCCCAAACTATTATTGACATGGTTGGTGGTGGAGTTGGGGGAGAGGAGAATGCTGGCTCACAAGCAGACACACTGAACCTTGAGGTGCTTTAAGGGTAATGACAGTCCTGAGCAGTCTTTGGGTTTCCAGGCCCACCTCAGGGCTGGCCCCCAGGTAAGGGGAAGGGAGTGCAGCTAATAGTCCCTCTATGGACACTGTGGCGCTCATCCCTGTGGTTGTCTCAGCATGCTACATGTATATTCTGGGGTCACTGCTCTAGCTTCTAAATATCTTGGGGAGCCTCTTTGAGATCAGCTCACCAGCTTGGGATTTGAGTTCTGACTTGGAGAAATGCATTTGGCATGTATCCATTCCATGAACTTCCAGGAAGCAGTCTTACTGTGTGCCAGACCTGCTGTAGGCACTTGAGATACCCCTGTGGACAGGACAAACCCTTGGCTTCTCAAAGTTCACCTAATGAGGTGGCAGCCAGTAGAGTGAACAAATAAGGTAATTGCAAAGGAAAACAAACAAGGGGCTAAAATATGGAATAACAGAGGGAGGACTTTAACCGGCCTGGTGAGAATAGGCCACTCTTAGGGGATGGCCTTCATTCTGAGAGCCAGACAGAAAAACTGGGGACTAGCATTCCAGGTGGAGAGCTGCAAATACAAAGGCCTGGAGTTCTCATGAGCTTGAGGTGATGGGGAAGTAAACAAACAAAAATAGGTCCCTGGGGTGGAGGCTACATCGGGACAGGCATTCAGGGACTTTAGGGAGTGATTAGGGGTCAGTTCAGGCTGTATCTGGTAGGCCTTGGTTCCAGCCTCGGCTAGTGTATGAGACTGACAGGAGGACAGTGTGGTCGAGTGGGAGGGTGCTGGACCCTGGAGGCTCTGATGAACTCTGGTGAGGCCTGAGGTTTGGACCAGGCAGTTCTGGAAGCCGGTGTATTCTCAGAGGGGATACTTCTTTTCACTGGTATTTTTTCTTTTCTAGAAAAATTTTGAAATTTTGTAAATAAGTAATGTACGTACAGATACAACATTCAAAAGAAACAAAGGTCCCTCTCTGTCCTACCCCAGCCTCTTCATTTGCCTCCCAGAGCAACCTTTGTGACTCTGCCTGCCGCCCCCAGCCCCTGCATCCCTGTGGTGCAGGCACCTATTCCCTTTGCACACTGATTCTGCCTCGGCGCTACCCCTCAGCCATGTAAGCTGGAGAGAATCCCCCATCAGTACACGGACACAGCCCCATAGGGAAGGCTCTAGAACTGTCAATACATAGCCCTTTCTGTTCGTATTTATATTAATTAAAACAAAATGATCAAGTTCTTGGTTGCATAACTACATTTCAAGTGTTCACAAGACACAGGTGGCTAGCAGCGACCCTTTTAGACAAGAGAGACACAGAACATTGCTTCACAGCAAGAAGTGCCAATGGACTGTGCTGCTCCAGGGGATTCTGTGCCACGTATCACTGATCTCTAACTGCTCTTCAAGGGCTACTTGGAAGGGGCTCTGCCCACAGGGGCGAAGCTCAACCGTATTGGTGAAGCCCTCCTCAGCCCCAGTAGTACTAATAATCTTTCAGTTCTCAAGGATTCAGAGCTATGCATTTTGAAGGTTCTATAGCTGTGCTATTCAATATGTATCTTGCTGTCATATCCCTGTCAGCCAGCCCCTCATCCCTGCCTCCCAGGAAAGAAGACTGCAACCCCTGATTTCCTGGGGGCTTAAGTTGGTGAAGGAAAGCGTCACCTTGGATAGGAGCTTCATGATCACCGTTGCCAGGTCATTTAGTCATTCAACAAACCTGAAGGTGGCCTGCTCTACACTGGGCCTTTAATTTCTTAAAGGCAGAACCCAAGAGGTCCCTGCTCTGGGTGGGACTGAAAGAGACATAGATGGGTCATTCTAGTCATGCATAGAGGTAGGATGTCTAGTCTCTGCTGTGGAGTCAGGTTGGACTTTCTGGAACAGGGGATAACTGAGCTAAATTCTCAAGGCTAAAAGAGTGGCCTGGTGGCTTGAGAACTGCAAGAGGCACAGTCATACCCCACAGGGCCAGGTGGTGAGATCAGTAGGGTCAGGTCAGGCTGGGCCCCAAGGACCAACACAAGAACGTGAGGTTGGCATGGGGGGCCGGAAGAGGCTGGCGCTTTGGAATTTAAGGAGTGACTGGGTTGGAGAGGATGTGGGGAAAGGCTGGGTGAGTTCAGCTGTCGGCAATTTCACGCCTTCCCCCCTCAGCCCACTTATTGGGGACAGGCCTTAGCCATGGGGCCCAGGTGCCTATGAAGGTCAGATTTCGGTAGCAAGAGAATAAAAAATTTCCTCTGGAGGGGAGCTCTCCCCCAGAGAGGGCTGCAGCTGCCTCTCATGCATACTCAGGGATTAGACTAAATCCTACAGCAGGTGGAGAGGTAGGGGGGCTCCCAGTTAGGGTCTGGGAGTGTGGGAAGGGATGGGATGACAGCCCAAGTGCGCACACCTGAGTGCCTAGATCTGGGCAGAGTCTTCATTCAACATTTTCCTGCCCCTGCCTCAGTTCTGATGGTGCTGCCCTGGTAACAGTTTAGGGGGCAAGGGCAGAAATGGCTAAATTGAATCAATAGCTACACAAGCATGGGGGGAAGGCAGGGCAGGAAGTCTCAGGAAATGGGACATCGTCTCCTGAGGAGGAGAGTGAGAATAGGGGGTTGCTTTTCATTGAAAACCTTTTGTGCCACTGGAGTTCTTTTTTTCTGTTGCTTACAGGACAAACATGTAATACCTCTTTAAACATGGTTCTCAAAGGATGGCCCCCAGACCAACAGCACCTGCACCCCCTGGGATGCGGATTTCCATCCTCCAGCTCAAATCTACCCAAGATTCTAAGGAGGGGCCCAGCCAGCCAAGCCCTCTAGGTGCTTACGATTTGTGCTTTAATCTCACAACTACAGCAGTACCCTGAATAACGTTTTGTACAGTCATTTCATTTTAATGTTGATGAGAAAAAAACAATCCTGGCCAAACTTTGAACCTGACCAGCACATTACTCAAAGAACTGTTTCCAAGAGCCTGTCAACAACATTATGTGAGGACCTAAAACTGTCAAAGCAGTGTTTGTGCTCTGGTACTCAGAGTTTGGGGGAAGAATCCCCCACCCCAGATTGAGAGTGTGTGCCCCTTTCTGCAGGGAGAAAACCTCTGAATGAAAGGGCCCAATCTGGGGAGGGGGTTGGAGAGGCCACCCCAAGAAATGAATTTTGAGTGAGATCTAAAGGGTTTGGCCAGATGAGGGGGGTAGGAGGTGCACCCTAGGAAGGAACCCCTGCATGAGCACCATAGAGTTGGACCCCCAGAGCACTGGGCCCAGCACATCTGTGCTTGGGCATTGTGACTGTCTGCTTGTCCATGGGCATGGACCTTCCATTAAGAGATGTCTCCTGATTTGTGCAAATCCAGAGCCTCTACTGGCCCTTGAAGCCACCTAGCCACCAGGGCTGTTGGAATGAGTCTGAGGTGGGACAGAGCACTTGGTCCTGAGTGCCGACTCACCCACTTGCCCTGTGTCACCTAAGACCAGCCAACTCTTCCTTCTGAGTCTCAGTGTCCTCATCTGGGCAATGGGGGCAAGACTGCCTTCTTGGATGGACTGCCATGAGGAGGGAATGAGATCATGCCAGCAGGCCCTGGGACCAGTTCCTTCTAATCCCCATACAACGACAGCTGCTCTTAGGCAGTGTCCTCATCCCCGAGATTCAGGATCAGAAAGGGGAACACTTGAGTGGGGAACTGCCCACACTGTGGACAACCTCACCCTCTTTCCCAGGCGCTGATTCCCTCCCAGCAGCCTTCTGTCCTTGGTTCCAGTTTCCGTGACTAGAATGGCCTTCTGTCTTTTGCTTCTACCAGAGCCCTGCTGACACACGCAGCAAGCAAGTGGCAGAGTCAGACATGACCCAGGGCTTTTTCCACAAGCTCCCAAAGCTAGTGTCAATGGCTTTTGGAAAGCCGGCTAGAGCTCAGAAGTCAGGCAGACCAAGGGGATCTAGCTGCCGCCATGCTGCCTGGAGCAGGCTGGGGGAGGAGATGGAGCAGCCACGCTCGCTCAGGGAATTAGCAGCATCTGTCTCATTCTGACATGGGACATCAGGAATGTGGAAGGGCCCCAGCAAGCGTGTGCCTGCCAGGGATGCAGGCAGGGAGGGGGCACAGGGTGGGTAGCTGAGCTCCTCCTGGCCCCCAGGACCTGCCAGGCAGCAGCTGTCCCTGTCACTCCAAGTGAACTGGCACTGGTCTCCCACATGTACAGGACCTGCCGGGAACCTGGAAGGGTGGGGGATACTGAGCTCCTTTCTCGAGCTACATCCTTGGGGCTCGGCCCACCACATCTCCGTTTCTCCGCCATTAAGCAGGAAGGATAATCTATCTGGTGAGGGACAGTGGTGGGTGACTGAGCCTGGCACGGCAGTGGCTCATGGTTGGGAAGTGGACAGTAGTGCTCAGTAGTCGTCCTTTGTCCTTGCACACTGTATTCTAGCCTCCCAACCCTTTCCTCCTGGTTGGGCTCTGAAGGATCTGCCTCTCCTTCAATTGGCTGGGCTGGTGAAGGACATGACCCCCAGCCAATAACCTTCAGTGGGAGATTCTAAGTGTGGGAGTGGGGCTCAGTCAGAAAGTTTGGGGACTCCAGGGAGCCAATGGGAGGCCTTGGGTATAGCAGGAACATTGGCCAAGACCTGCTTTTGGAAGCTGCTTGTAGAGCCACCTGCAGGGGAATTGGGGAAGGGATGGTGGAGAAATTGGGCCAGGAGGGGAACACTCAGGGTCCCTATTAAGATTGGAGCACCAGTTCTCAGGGGGACACACAGCATTATCCATGTGAACACTCCTCATGATGTGTTCACCCAAGACTCATTTCAGCCTAACTACTGGCCTGGGACGAAGACAGGGCAGGACCCCCTCCCTCCCTCCCATACACACTCATACTGGCTAAAAAGAGGACAGTGGAAGTGGTAGAATTTGAAACTTTTGACTTCAAATCCAGTGCTCTTGGGCTCCTGAAAGGAAGTCATTTTTTGGGGATGACTCCTTGACTTTTGGCCTGGCACCTTCTGAGAGGGGGTGTCTGGGAGGAGGTGCAGTTTTGTGGGGGAAAATACTTCAGTTTGGGACATGGTGAGTTTTGGAGTGCATGGTGGGAGACCGGAGTAGGGAGAGGAGCATGGCCATGAGCTGCTGCTCAGCCTTCCAGGGTGGCCCCAGTACCGGTCCCTATATCCAACCCTTTCTGAACCTTTGTATTTTCAACCACCAACTCCTGGGGGGGCCAAGGAGGCAGTCCAGGTGGTTCCCACAAAGGGTAAGTCCCAGAACAGGGAAGGAGAGCACCAGGTACTGACTGGGTCAGGCAAGCTCACGTACCAGTTCAGGGGTTCAGGGGCTAAAAGCAGTAGATCAGGGATGGAACCAGAGAAGATTCCAGGCTCAGAGCCCTGGAAGCTGATTCCCCCCCCCTCCCCTTGCTCCCAAAGAGGGCGTCTGAGAACAGGGCCATGACGACATCCCCAGGGGAGGACCAGGCAGGCAGGGACAGCTGCAGCCCAGCCGGGGCGGCAACCAGCTGCTGCACGGGAGACTGGCCAGGGTGAGGCGGGGCGGGCATGGCCCAGGGAGCCCCCAGCTTGAGAGGCAGAGCGTGGGAGCAGGCTGCAGCCCTGGGGCTGGGTTTCAGGCTTTCATGCTGTGTTAACAGTCAGCTCAGCAGATGGGGGGAGGGGTGCTGCCAGCTCCCTGGGGACAGTCCCAGGGCACGTTCACCCATGTGTAGAGGGCACTGCAGTCTCTCCAGTGGATGGTGCTGTGCAGACTCTGTCCATGAATTACCCTGGCTCAGTTCACACCATCACATACGCAAGATGGTACCAGAAAGACAGGCTGAACAACAGCACTGCATAGGACTCAGTCTACAAGGAGGCAGCTGGAGGTGAATCTAACCCTAAAACTTGATAGAGAAACTTCAGTCTGTCACCCAGGCAGCACCCCAATTTGGGGAATCCCTCTACCCTATTTGTCCTTCATTTGCTGCAGGGAAGACACCAGGCACACAGAGGTTTACTTGAAAAAAAAAATAATTTATAAAAGGCCATTTGCTTCTCTGTTTTTGGCAGGCTTCCAGCCTCTCAGCCAGGAGTCCAAGCCAATGCTCCTTCAGCCAAGATGTTGGGACAAGCAGCAGAGGGGAGGTAGGAAGGTCTGAGGAGATGAGATTCTAGACCACCAGACCTCTCAGCTAGTGTCGGGAAGCAAGAGGTTTAGGAAAACCCTGCAGCTATGTCCAGCCAGACCCTGGGAATAAGGGCTGAGTGCCCAAGTCCAAGAAGAACCCTGGGGCCATGACTCCAAGGGCTGAGGGTCTTGTCATGGGTTGAACTCTTGCTTGGGAACCCAAGACCAGAGCAGGAAACCTCAACTAGGTTGAGGACAGACCTTCCCAAAGCAGAAAGTTCAGCACCCTGAGGTCAGTGCCTGGGGATGCCAAGGTCAAACACTGCCAGGTTGTGGCTGAGCCAGGAGGTCTAAGGTCTCCAGTTGGGCCTGGCTGCTCACAAAATTTCATGCCCCTGCTCAAGTCTGCACCTTGGGGAAGGGGAAGGAGCTGGACCCCAGTGGCAGGGGATCGTGGCTGAAGACAGAGTCGTTGGAGGAGCAGGTGCTACTGGAGTCCCCACCAGTGGGGGAGCAGGGTCCAAAGGTCAGGCGGAGATCCAGGTACTGCAGGGAACAGGGCTGGTCAGTCCTTGTAGTCAGCGAGGAGGAGGCCCAGAGGGGAGCAGGCAGGTAAGTCGCGGGACAGGGGGGGCAGTACCTCCTCAGAGACAGCCAGCAGGACCTTGTCCAGCGCCTCCACCAGCTGCTTGAAAGTGGGCCTCTGAGAGGGCGCTGCATGCCAGCACTCACGCATCAGCCCATACCTGTGAGGCGTGGGGGGGAGGGTCAGAAGCAGCCTGAGTGTTGAGGCAAAGGGAGAACTGGTGGAAATCTGGGGGAGGATCTCTGGGCCTTGGGTGCACTGTGTCAAGAAGAGCAGGTGGGATGATTCTATGGAAGATCACAGAAGCCAGACCAGGATCTCCACCCCCACCCCCACCCCAGCTGAGGAGGTGGCAGCTTCAGCAGCAACTTTGAGTCAATGCTGGTTATTCCCAGGGCCAGACTCTGAGGTCAAGGTCAGGTAGAGCATGGGGACAGGAAAGGGTGAGTGTTGGGGGTGAGGCCTCACAGCTCTGGGGGGCAGTTCGGAGGCCGGTCCATTCGATGCCCCTCCCGCAGCAGTGAGAACAGCTCCTCCACAGGGATGCCAGGGTATGGGGAGCCCCCAAGGGTGAAGATCTCCCACAGCAGGATCCCAAATGACCACCTGGAGGCAGGATAGGGGCTCAGCAGAGCACAGGTTGGCTACCCACTCTTGAGGCTGGGATGGGGGAGCCCCCACAGGCATCACAGGAGTGGGAGTTGGGGTTTCTTTTGGAATCTGGTCACATTCGGGTCCCAGGACTGTGTGACCTTGGTCAAGTACTTTCCTCTTTTTGTGGGGTAGGACAATCATGGCCACAGACACCCCAAACCCCAACTTCTAGGACTCACACATCACTCTGGTGTGTATAGACTCGATCAAATAAGGCCTCAGGTGCCATCCATTTGACAGGCAAGCGGCCCTGGACGGAGAGGGGGCATTGGTGCCAAATCTACAGGTCCCATTGCCCCCCACCTCCTATCTGGCTCTGCCCTGCCCCCCTCACATTGCTGGTTTTCTTGTAGTAGTCAATATGGTGAACACCACGGGCCAGCCCAAAGTCAGCAATCTTCATCACGTTGTCCTCGGTCACCAGTACATTGCGGGCAGCCAGGTCCCGGTGGATGCACTGAGGGCAGGGATCATGTACCCATTTTATAGATGAGGAAGTCAAGATTCAGAAAGGGGAATCTAAGTCCTCCAACTTTAATACCCACACCCTCTCTACCACCTCCTCCCTTGCTCTGCATACCTGTGAAAAGAAGGAATGGGAACATACCATGTCAACTGTATACTAACAGGGAGTACTTGGGGACACTCAGACAGGATGTAAGGGGGAGAAAGGAGAAGCTGCAGAGGCCAAAGCCATGAATGTGCAGAGATGGAGGCCTCCCTGGTGGCACAAGGGGTTAAGTCTCAGCACTATGAAGCTATCGCAGCCACAGCAGCATGAGTTCAATCCCCAGCCAGGGAGCTGACCCACATGGCGCAGCAGACCTCTCCTGACTTGCCTGCTGCTCCCCTCAGCAGTGAATTTCAGTCAATCTGCCTGTTCTGCTCCCCACTCTGTCTCTGGTGAACCCTCTCACCGCCCCCCCCTCCCCCGCCCCTGGCCTGCACCTCAGCTCTTGTATGCACAAATAAATAAATCTTAAAGAAAAAAAGAAAAGAAAGTATGGAGAGGAGCATCTGAAAGTGTCCAGAGCGCTCACACAACTCTTACCTTCCGAGACTCCAGATACTGCATGCCTCGGGCCACTTGGTAGGCGCAAGAGACCAGTGCGGGGAAGGAGAGCGGCCCTTCACTGCTCCGAGGCCCGTCAGGGCTGAGGTCGGGGCCTGGGGGGCGGCGGGCCCGCAGGAACTCCCGCAGGTTTCCTTTGGCGGCGCACTCCACGATCACATACAGGGGCCCTGCGTCGACAGGGGTACAGAGAAGCTGCTGAGGCTGTGGCTCCGTGCCCCAACCACCCACACCCCTAACCCCACCCTATCCCACCTTCCTGGGTACAGACTCCCAGCAGGTTGATAATGTTCTTGTGTCGGCCGATCAGCTTCATAACCTCCATCTCAGAGACCAGGTCTGCCAAGTCCTTGTCTGAGGCGTTATCTGCAAGGGTGACAGCCAGGGTGATTACACCAAGGAGGCGACCGGGTAGGGGACAGCATCGCACCAGGAGTCAGGAAGTTTTGGACCTGAATCCTTGGGAGGTTGTGTAGCCTTTAAAGAGTCTCTTGAGGGCCTCCCTGGTGGTGTACCGGGTTAAGCGCAGCTCTGTGGAGCTGTCAGCGGCTGTGATGGGAGTTCGATGCCCGGCCAGGGAGATTACCACATGTCACAGCAGACCTCTCCTGCCTCGCCCACTGCTCTCCTCAGCAGATTTATTTATAAATAAATAAAATAAAATAAATAAATCTTATTTATTTATTATTTATTTATAAATAAATCTTTAAAAAAAGATTTATTTTTGCGTACAAGCTGGGGTGCAGGCCAGAGGTGTGGGGCAGTGAGAGTATTCACCAGAGACAGAGTTGGGAGCAGAACAGGCAGATAGAGGGAAACACACTGCTGAGGGGAGCAGTGGGCAAGGCAGGAGAGGTCTCCTGCGCCATGTGGGAATCTCCCTGGCCAAGCATCGAACTCGCGCCGCAGCAGCTGACAGCTCCACAGTGCTGTGTTTAATCCGTTGCGCCACTAGGGAGGCCCTAGTGGGGGCCTCTTTAAATCTTTAAATAAAGAAAGTCTCTTGAACCTTTTCCTCTGAGTTATATAAAATGATGTAAACCAATGTTACCTCAGATAGAGGAAAGACGGGGTGAGGGGGTAGGGAGAAAGAAAGAGAGGAAAGAAGGAAGGGAGGAAGGGAGATCTCTTAACCTCTCTGCACCTCAGACTCCTCTTGTCCGAAATGGGAGAAAGGGTCATTCCACCACCTCTTCTAGCAAAGATGCCACGAGATCAAGGCTAGTCTTGACAAGGAATGGGACCAAGCAGCAGGACAGGGAAGAGCTCTGAACAGGAAGGAATTTCTGTCTGGAGGGCTTGGCATTAGTCCCTGGGTAAGGCATGGGTTCCTGGGGCCAGGAAGCAGGCTGGCACCCCAAGGTTGGTCTGACCAGACCTGAAGTCCATCTGGCCAGGGAATTCAGGAAGCTGCGAGTAGGGTGCAGTTAGGAGAGGTCAGGAAGAAATGGCTTCAGATTCTTTTGAGAAGGCTGAGGACAAAGAGTTAGGCCCCTAGAACTGATCTGCGGCTCTGGGCCAATGATAAAACCTCCCCACTGGACCTCACAATGAACATTTCTCAATCTTTGCCTCCCAGAAAATGCCAGGTGGCCCCAGCTGTGCAGAGGGAAAAGGGGGGGAACAAAACAGCTACTTAGGACATTCTGTGGAGAGGGATGGAGGACAGCAATAATAGGCCTGATGGCGGGACTCAGGTGTGCCCTGAGCATCTTGGTGTTGCTGCTTAGAAGCTAGGATGGCAGAAGACCTGTTTTCTTACAGTAATGGATATGGGGACAGATCTGAAAAAAACCTAGGGAAGCTGAGGGTGTGACTTGGGGGTAATCAAGGAGAATGAGGTGGAGGGCCTTCAAGGCCAACAAGGTTATTCAAGGTCACAACTGACAGGGAGGTACCAAACTCATCACCCCATATCCTTGTAGTCATTATCACCCCCCATGGTTAAGATATAATGCCTCAGGGGCCTCCCTGGTGGCCTAGGGATTAAGTCTCAGTGCTATCACCGCAACTATTGTGGCAGCACGAGTTCGATCCCTGGCCAGGGAGCTGACCCACACGGCACAGCAGACCTCTCCTGTCTTGCCCGCTGCTCCCCTCAGCAGTGTATTTCGGTAGATCCGCCTGTTCTGTGCCCCACTCTGTCTCTGGGGAATCCTCTCACCCCCCACATTTCTGGCTTTGCCCCAGTTATTTTACACAAAAATAAATAAATAAAATCTAAAAAAAAAAAGATATAATGTGTCAGGCTCTTGCTGGGAATTGAGGGCTGGAAGGTGGCAACTCATTTACCCAGGTGACACATGGGGAAACTAAGGCTCAGAAGTGACTTGCCAGGGTTAGTAGCAGAGTTGGGCCCCAGGCCTCAAGCTGGGATCCAGCAGCCTCTCTTGGCTTCCAGTGCTCACTCGTAGCACCGTGAGCCCCTTCTGTTAGTCCCAAGGCTATGGCATCTCCCCAAGGCTGACACACTCACCCTTGAGCATCTTGACAGCCACGGTGCTGGCTTGGTCAGGCCGAGCAGGATCCATGCCGAAGGCCTCTGCACAGACCACCTGTCCAAAGCATCCCTCACCTAGGGGTTTCCCAAGTACCAACCTGGAAATGGAGAAAGCCCAGAACTCTGATTCCAGGGCTCCATTCCTGCCTGGAGTCTGCATTCCCATCCTCATGCTGCTCAGCCTACCTGTCCCGGGGGAACTCCCAGAGCGGGTCTAGAGGCAGGTCTACACTCACAAGACCAGCGAGCAATGGGGGGCCGCTGGAGGAGAGACGGACGCCTCGTACCAGGGACAAGCTGGACTTGGCCGAGGAACCCGACTCCAGAGAGAACTGCAAAGTGGGAGACTTGGTTGGCCTATTGGAGCCGAAAATCTCCCTATACAGGGGGGACGTGGGGGAGAGGGATAGCATGGTACCTGTCGGGCCAGAGGGAAGCGGGACAACTTCTGCACAGTGGCTGGCTGGCGTGGGTGCCGGCCTTGGAGCAGCTGTCCACGATACAGCCCGGCCAGCAGTAGGAGCACAATCAAAGCCAGAGAGCCCAGTGCATACAGGACGATGTCTGTGTACCTGACCTCGGGTGCTGCCGCTGTCCATGCAAGGTCCTCCTCTACCCGAAGATGGACACACACACACACAGATAATTGGCTGCTTGGTGCTTGGGGGCTTGGACCCACACCTTCCAATATGGGCCTGCACAGCCCCACCATACAGAGGGACACACACCGAAAGAGCTACATGATACCCAGTCCCCCATGCCCATGTCCCAGAGGGTAGTGCTAAATGTCACATGTAGACCCACAGAGGGATGACTACATGGAGAATCCAACTCACAAATCCACCTGCCATGGCCCAGGCCTGGAGCCCACAGGCCAAGGGAGACCATCCACCTAATATCACAGAAGGATCCTGCAGCCTCTTCTGGCCCCCTCGGTGCTCACCTGACAGCACTGTAAGCCAAGCCGACTGGTAGGAGAGGCCAATGGAGTTGCCTGCCAGGCAGGTGTACTCGCCTGCATCCTCAGCTGAAACGTTCCGCAGGTACAGGACTTCCACCTCTGAGCTATTGATGTCTGCTGTCTGGGAATGGGAGACATGCTCAGGGGCATAGCAAGGCCTGGGCCACACTGTGGCCAGGAGGGGAGCTGGGGACCACCCACCCCACCCTGTGGGAGAAGGGTAGGGAGCAGGCGCCGGCAGGGACTGGACCTTCAGGACTTGCACGTAAGGAAAGCCATCAGCACCGAAGCTGCTCCCGTTGATGACGATGTGCTTCAGCCACTGGATGTGGGGCTGGGCATCGCTGTACACCTTGCACAGCAACTCCACATCGCTGCCTGCCACAGCTGTGGTATTGGCAGGGAGCCCCGCCTGCAGGATGGGCCGGTGCGGGGACCGCTCTGGGGGCCGGGCCGATCCGTCAACCTTGACCAGTGGCACCCACAGAAGTACCCTGGTCACCTGCCTCCAGCCACCACCCAGCTTTCGGGCCTTACTCCTAATACCAGCTCAGACCCTACTTGTCCATCGTTTACCCTGCTTAAACCTTCCATGGCTACCTACTGCCATTGGGGGCAAGTACACTGACTCAGGTGAACACTCACACCCCCCCACAAATGCACTGATTTTATACTTCAGCCTGTACCCTCTACCTGGATGCATTTCATAGTTTTCTTCAACCCTTTCAAGGCTTCTTCAACCCTTGCTCCTCTAGGCCCACATTACTCCCTGAGCTTCCCCTTGACCCACCTGGACATTCTGAGCAGTTGAAGTCAGCCAAGGATGCCTCCCAACTGGGCCCTACCTAGAGCAGGGTCAGGGTCACCACCCCATGTGCCTCGCCTGCCCATCCGCTCACCCAGCACATCCAGAAGATAGCTGTAGCGGATGCTACCCATAGAGTTCTCCACCAGGCAGGTATATGTGCCACGGTCCGAGGGCACCACGCTTTCCATCACCAGGCTCCAATGCTGATGGCGCAGCTGGGGGTGGGGGAAATGTCCATGAGGGGCCACCAACCCGTGGCAGCCTTGGCAGCCAAGGCATGAGGCTAGATCCTGCCCACGCGGGTTTTCCCAAGCTCTCTAGATCCTGGGGAGGTCAGGTCAAGGCCAAGGACCTTGTGACAAAGCAGAAAACATCAAATATCTGCGCCCTGGGTTTGAGTCTTTGAGTTTTAACTCTATCTCTTCCTCACTGTGCTACCAGGTGCCGGTCTTTGTCTCTGAGTCTCAGCTTACTCTCTACAACCAGCAGCTCACCCTGCAGGATCTCCCTCAGGTGAATGAGTTGCTAAAACTTACCGATATCTGCTGGTCAGTGAGCCTTTCACTTTACAAATGGAGTTGCTATGGCCAAGAAGTTGTGGCTGGCTGGCTAGAAAGTGGCAGAGAGGGAACTTGTGCCAGATCTTTCCAAGTCCATAGTCTAGCACTCTTTCTGGTGCCCTGCAACTGCCTTCCTCATTAGGGAAGGAACTGTGGGTTTGATAGCTATGAGGGGACAGAGGGGGGAATGAAAATGGAAGAGCAGATGGCCCTAGAACCCGGAGACTCACACGAATGCCTCCAATGCGATGCTCCCCATGGAAGTCTTGTCCATCCTTGAGCCAGCGGATGGTGGGTGTGGGGTTGCCTGCAGCTGGACAGCGAAACTTGACAGTGTTCCCAGCAGGCACTGCATGTAGTTTCTTCTCCATGCGCTGGGGGTGTGTCCAGTAGGGTGCTGAAGTGGGGGTGTTGGGAGAATTTAGTGTCCCAGGATGAACACCTGCTTCCATATAGGTCTCTTATCAGGGAAATAAATCCTATGGACTCATACTGACCTTGCTGGGGGTAAATATGCCCATTTGAGGGGTCCCTATGGACTTTGGGGTCCTCATCACCATTGTTGGAGGTTGAGGAGTCTATGTCAGGGACAAAAAGAAGCATCTAAGGTCTAGAACCAGGGAGCTTCTCTTCCAAGCCCCCTCAGACCCTGCCAGACCTTACCATCCACAACCAAGGTGAGATTGTGCAGGACAAGCATGGAGCCTCGTGCCAGGCAGAGGTAGCGGCCAGCATCCTGGGGTAGAAGGCTGGCGATCTCCAAGCGCCCCCTCCAGCCTCGCACTCTGCCAGCAGGTGCCAGGCGACTGCCCTCCTTGTACCAGTGGCCACCACGCTCAGCCCGTCCACAGCAGAGTCGCACAGGCTGCCCTAGGGCCATTGTCAACTCGTGCTCTTGCTGCTCTGGGCTAGGGGCCAGGCAGGGCTCTGTGGGCCAAGGACAGAGGGCAGTGAGTCCCATAGCCTCCTACGTACAGAGAGCATAACTGCACATGCAGGGCAGAAGCATCCCACAACACATGCTGGACACCTGTTGCTCCTCACTACACATAACCACATGCCACATATGCTACATGCAGGGCACACCACTGGTGCACATCACACACTTGCTGGGCTGGACAGGCCGCTGCTTAAGACACAGGATACACACACACACACACACACACACACTTTACATGCTATAGGTGCCACACATAGGCATATGTCATACCTTGGGGGCGTATCAGACACCCAGAAAATATACCACACATGCTGCATAGCCTCCCCAAGCCAGATACCTACGCACATGTGCTCACGCATGCACACACACACATACAACACCACACACACTCTCACACACAGCCAAAGGCTCACCACCAGCTCTGCAGCGCAACGAAGGCCCTGTGCCCTGCAAGGCCAATCCTCTCTCATGGACACAGAGATATGTGGATGCTTGCTGGGAGCCAGACACTGAGTCTCAAAGGTTGAACCCAGAGCCCTGCTGCCACTTCTTCCAAGCCTGGGCAGGACCCTTTCCAGTTTTGCTCAGCCAGCAGCCCCTTCTGGTGCCCGCCCCTGCCATCCTCTCCCACCTTAAAGGCCATACCCAGCTCCATTTCCTCAGAAGCCTCAAAGGACAAAGCTGGAGCCCTGGGCACCCCCAGCAAGGCTCCCAATAGGGCCAACAGCAGCTGCATCTCCTTCCTGCCGCTGTTCACAGGCCGCCAGGCTGGGCTTCTGCTGAAGGCTTTCCTACAAAGGGGAGAGAAGAGCTCCTATCACATGTATACCTTTGCTGGCACTATTCCCCTATTTTGCAGATGAGGAAACTGAGACAGGAAATGGTCTGTGAACTTGTCCAAGTCCCCTGCCAGGCACAGCAGGGCAGAGAATGAAAGCAGCTCTGAAGTTGCTGGAGACCAAGGCACCAAACCACAGTAGGTTGTGTGTGTGTATGTGTGTATGTGGTGGGGGGTGTTCCTCTCTTTGGTCCCGCTGAGATCCTGGCACGAGTTCACAGAAAGGGCAGTTCTGGGATTCTTTCCTTGGAGGAAAGCAGAGAACAGAGACATAGCTTCTGCTAGCTCTCAGCACACATAATTTATTTTTTGCTGAATAAATGAATTTATTGCTGAAGAGCCAAAAAAGAAAAGATTTGAAATATAATACATGGCCAAATTTCAGCATCTGGATGTTATCTGATCTGACCCACCCTCCCCCCAAGTCCTTATAGCATTGCTGATATTTCCATGAGCAGCTTTGAATACCTCCAGTGGCAGGGCGCTCAGTACTAACAAGGTAGTGTGTCCAACAGAAGTTCTTCCTCATTCTGAACCAGATTGCATGCTGGGGATACCTCTGCTTTCTATGCTCCCACAGCTTCATCTGAGGCAACACAGGCTTCTGTGTCCAACAGAGCCAAGTTCAAATCCTGTCTCTTACCAACTTGCAAGTCCTTTTTCCTCTTTGGGCTACTGTCCTCACAGGACAGCTTTGCAGGATAAGAAAGAAATGTATGTGGGCACACACAATGTTGGAATGTTCTCCCTGAGCCCTCCTCATGACGGTGGCCCTGGCCCTGCCCTCAGTCAGTCACATCTGTTTCCAGTGAGGTCCTGGTCAGGTGGGATGGACACACCCCATCTGATTAGCCGTCTCCAAATGTCACCAAGAACACTCAAAACAACTTTGAAGAGGGCAAGGGAAGAGGGTGATCAGCTCATTCCCCGGGTTGTTGCCTTGGCTGGGTAAGTCAGGTGGCCCTGTGTCTCCGGGCCTACCTTGTCCAGGAAACCCACTGCACCCTCTCTCCTCAGCCACAGCCCTCTGTCCAGCTCTGGTGCAGGGCAATTAGCTTCTTCTCGCCAAAGTCATCACTTCTTCTTCAATCTATCTGTTCTCTGGGTTGGCCACAAACCCATCATCTCTGCGCCTCCTTCGTCACTCCTTCCTTTTTTCTTCATGGTGCTTCATCAGTCCCTTTTCCATCCAATCTGCCTCCCCTCCCCAGATGCAGGACAGGCCATGGTCACCTCTTGCATCAACATTTGCAAACAAATCCCACGCTTCTCCAGCCTCCACTCTCTGGTAGAGCTTTGAAAAGTACAAATCCACTGTGTGACACACACAACTCCCCCAGTTTACAAGTCCTTAGTGTCTGCCTGTGTCCAGCTGGATCCAGTCCTTACTGTTTATTCAGTCAATCTCTTTGGCCACACAATCTGGCCCCTTCAGCACTGCACAATAGAGATTGTCTTTCAAAATTGGGTATGCCTGCTCTCTGTTGTCCATGCCTCTGGGCCCTCCATTTTGCTGAGGGGCCACTGTCTCTGCACCCATCTCAGTTTCCAAGGTCCCTCCTCTAGTAACAGCCTCCCCTCTCCTTCTGCTGGGAGGGCAGCTCTCTGCCTCCACAGCTTGGATTGGGAGAGGGGTAGGGAGGCCTGGGGATTTTATTCCCACCCTCTCGCTACCCCGACCTCAGAACCTCAGGACTCAGTTGGATCACATCGCTGGTGGCAGAGAGACTGCAGGTTGGGTCGAAGGGCCTGATCTGGCATCAGGCAGTAGTGGCTTCTCCAGCCTCCCTAACCCAAGCGCTGAGGGACCCCTGGCAAAAAGCTGCACCTCTCGGGGCCTCGGCTTTCTCATATCTACGCAGTGCACGCAGACGGTCTTGCAGCCTAGGTACCAGCCCGCTCTTCCTCCTCCGCCCCTACTCCGCCACCCTGGGGGGAGGTGCGAATCGGCGGGTCCCGAGAGGGAGCTGGTAGGGACAGCCTGTCCGCCCCCGCCCGGGTGGGCAATGAGTAACCAGCTCCGCGGCCAGGCTGCTCTTTGGACAGAGAGGGACAAAAGGCCCTGTGTGCGCTGCGGGTTACTGATTTACCGTCCCCTTCACAACCCCCCCCCCCTCCGCTGAGCGGAATTCTAAGTTCCCTTCGCGGGGAAGGGGCAGTTCTCGAGGCCCCGCCGCCGCTCGCCCCCTAGCGGCTGGGAGCTCAGTCTGGGTGAGCACAGGGTCCTGGCTCACCTCTAGCCTCCGCGGTCTCACACTCTGCACAGGGTCCGGCTCACCTGAGTCCTCCTCGGCCCGCCTCTCAGCTGCCGCCAGCCCCTACTCCCGCACCCGGTGGGGACGGCACGCTCAACCCAGGCGATCCTCAGCCCTGGTCAGAGAGCCAGGAATGCATCCGCAACAGCAGCGTGGCCGCTGGCTGCCCCGCTCCCCGCCCACCTTCTGTCCCGCCCATCTCGGGTCCCACCCCTTCTGGACCAGCTCGACCCTGACAGCCGCGTGGCTGCGGGTGGCACAGCGTCCCGCCCACCTGAAGACCGGCCCGGAGAACCCACCCAATCTCGTGGCCCCGCCCAAGGCTACTGCACACCCCCTCAGACCCCGCCTCTTTTGGCCCACCCAGGCCAGGCTGCCAAATTCTAGTCCCTTGCTGAATTCCCTGCTCGTCAACCCTCAGGGAACTAGACCCAGCAGTCCTGACCCACCCCTTACCGCAGACCTTGGCTTGTCTGGCTCCACTGGCTTGTGTGCCACCGCCACACGGTGAATCAGACCTCATCCGTTCTCTGCACAACCTTCAGAGTGATCTTTTTTTATTTTTTAAAGATTTATTTATTTATGCATACAAGCTGGGGTACAGGCCAGAGGCATGGGGCGGCGAGAGGATTCATCAGAGACAGAGTTGGGAGAGGAACAGGCAGATCGACAGAAATACACTGCTGAGGGGAGCAGCGGGCTAGGCAGGAGAGGTCTGCAGCACCATGTGGGATTGTCCCTGGCGGGGCATTGACCTCTGCGGACAGCTCCACAGCGCAGCGCTTATCCGCTGCGCCACCAGGGAAGCCCCAGAGTGATCTTTAAAATACAAATCAGACTTGACCAACCACAACCACTCCTTAAAACCTTCCAGTAGTTTCCCATAAAGATTCTTAGCATAAAAAAAAAAACCCAAAACCAGGCCTCCCTGGTGGCGCAGCGGTTGAGCGCTGCGCTGTGGAGCTGTCGGTAGCGGCGACGCGAGTTCGACGCCCGGCCGGGGAGAGTCCCACATGGTGGGGCAGGGGGAGAGTCCCACATGGTGGGACAGACCTCTCCTGCCTCGCCTGCTGCTCCCCTCAGCAGTGTATTTCTGATCTGCCTGTTCTGCTGCCCGCTCTGTCTCTGGTGAACCCTCTCGCCGCCCCACACCTCTGGCCTGTACCCCGGCTTGTATGTAAAAATAAAAAATAAATCTTTAAAAAAAAAAAAAACCCCAAAACCCAGCTTCTCATAACCTGGTTCTTTCCCACATCACCAGACAAATTCTTCATTCACTTTTTTCTTGCTCCCACCCTTAACTCTGGGCCTTTGCACATATCGTTCTCTCTTTCTGGAATGATTTTTCCCTCTAGATCTGGGTAGTTTAATCTCATTCTTAGTTCTCAGCTCACTTCCTCAGCCCATTGAACCTAACACGTGCCTTCTCTCTCTTGAAACTGGAGAAAGAAGCAGGGAGTGAAGTGATTGTGAGTGCAGATTGGCGGGACTCAAGTGTCAGCACCAGGAACATGGTCTTGACAGTTACTCCATCTCCATTCGTAAATTTCCCCATTAATAAAACGGGTATCATGACAGTACCATCCTCAAGAAGTTGCTGCCAAAACTAGACTTGTTAGTATGTAAAGCCTTCAGAACACTGCACTTGCTTTAATTATTTAGGACCTGTTATTTCTTCATGGCACATTCTAGAATTGTAACTTAACAGCTGTGTACATAGAAGGCAGGAAGTACCTGGTACACATAGGTACCCCCCGCCCCCAAGTTCTCTGCCCCACCTGATTCAGGTTTACTTCACCAGCAAATACTTCTCTCCGGAGTATCTAAACAGTGGTCAAACTAGAAAGTCAACCGACCTTTGACCCACCCAACCCTTACCTGAAGTCCCGATCTCCAGCTCCACTCCCCTTCGGAGAGCTCCTGGAGTCAGCTGGTGTCTCAGGTTCGCCACCAGGTAAGCCCTGACTGGTGGAGACCCGGCCTAGAGAAAGCAGCTTCCTTTCCCATTGTTATGTGGAAGAAACTTGCTCTTTCCACCCCTACTCACAACAGGGATAGAGGCTTTTCCTTTACATAACCAAAAGGCCCATTAAAGCAATTAAAATTTTTTTACTTTTCCTCCTGAAACAAAAGAATGGTCCCCTCCCAAAGATAAATCCGAAAAGAATTGGCTATCTTTTAAAAACAGCATGTCCGGTTTCCAACCCCTTCCTCTCCACCCAGGGTTCTTCCTTGCTGGAGTCCTCCTGGCACTCAGGATGCCCAACAGTTGAGCAAATGAGCGCCTCCTGCCCAGAGAGGGCCTCCAGAACTCTCTGACAAACTCAACTCCCTACTTTTGGTCCTGGGCTGGCTCCCCGTGGTGAATGTGGTTGTGGGGATGTGGGGAGGAAGACAGAGGGAGTTACCAGCAGGAGCTGGACACCATACAGCTTTCTGCCAACTTCTAGGGCAGGTTTACCTGAACCAAAGGCAAAGTAAAGACTTTCATAGTCTGTGTTGTGCAGCCTCACTGCTGAGATGTCTGCATCCCTTAGACTAGCAACCCCATGTCACACAGCACTTGTTGGGGTCCTCTCTGATACAACCTCTCACACTGACCCTCTGCAGTCTATCTCTCATGTTCTCACTGTCCTGCTAACAATCTTTCACCAGTTGAATTTGCTGCCTCTTTCAAAGACTTTTTCAAGTGCACACACACACACACACACACACACACACACACACACACACCTAGGAGGAGCCTAGGAGTCTGCCATCCTAAGATCATGCCTACCTCTGCCTCAGTTTCTCCACTCACTAAATAAGCACACTCCTACTTCCCTTTCCCCAGGGATGTTGGAGGAAATGAATGAGTTAAGAGTCCTCACCTTGGCTGACCTCCCACTTGGTGCCAGTCACCGAGCTCAACTGGGCATTCTGCATGCTTTATATGCTTTGAGCCTTCCCTGAAGCCAAAAAGGGGTAGGATTCCTTCGTTCTGTTTTGTAGGTGAGGAAATGGAAGCTCAGGTTTGAGCTTGTCTGAAGTCACATAGAAAGTTAACAACAAAACTGACAGTTGAACTCGATCTTTTGGGACAAAGTGGGGAGCTCAGGGTCATTCTTCACAGAGTCCCTCCACTGGGGGATGGTTGATGCTACACACCATACCTGCCCATGTTCTGCTTCTGTCCTTAGCTGCTATCCAGGTAGGTAGAGATTCGCCTGAAGGTGAGTGTGTGGGGTTGATGGGGTACCTGTGAAGTACCAGGTTCTAGGCAGGGGTTTGTAGACTCTGGGCTCTGGGAGGGATGCCTGAGGCCAGGGGCCGCCTCCCACCTGCCAGGAGCTGAGGTGGGGGAAGGAGGCAGACGCCTGGTGCCGACCTTGTTGCTCTTGGATAGCAGCCGGGCCCAGGGAACACTGGGCCTCTTGTGCAGAAGGGTTCCCCTGAGCCCCTGCCCAGGCCCCGCTCCAGCCCAGCCTGGCTCCATCCTCTGACCTAGCCCTGTGCTTTCTTGTCTTCCTTCTTTCATTTCTTTCTTTTAAAACAACTTATAGTTTGAGAAAGTTTTAAGATGTAGAAAAAGTACACAGGGTAAATACCATACCTTTGCTACTCAGAATTGATAATTATTATGACTTTACCATCACACTCCTTCCCTCCCCCCTTTTCTTTCTTCTTCTTTTTAAAAAGATTTATTTATACATACAAGAGCTGGGGTGTAGGCCAGAGGTGCGGCGTGTGAGAGGATTCACCAGAGACAGAGTGGGGAGGAGAACAGGCGCATCTACTGAAATACACTGCTGAGGGGAGCAGCAGGCGAGACAGGAGAGGTCTGCTGCGCCATGTGGGAAGCTCTCTGGCCAGGGATTGAACTTGTGCTATAGTGGCTGCTGATAGCTTGATAGTGATGAGACTTAAACCGTTGTGCCACCAGGGAGGCCCCTCCCCACTTTTCTACCCTGGCTTCTCCCACAGACTCCAGGGAGGTCCGCCTTGGCTCAGTGGTAAAGTTGGGTGATAGAATCAGATACATGTAGGTTTGAATCCTAAAAACTGGAGCCCTGACAATCTTAAACCCACTTTCCTTTTCTGTAAAATGGGAATAATTGCTCCTCTGTGAAGACTCAACACCTGGCAAATCCCCATGCTTAGTAAAGAGAGGTTAATATTAATATTAGCAACTATGAGCCTAAGTGGTTCCCACCCAAAAGAATGGGAAACACACTTCTATGGCCCAGAGGGGAAAGACTGTGAGAGTTAACCCTCCTCTAGCCCTCATATCTCCCCACTCACCACCCACTGGGCACATCCATGTCCAATTTCTACTCTGGGATACACAACCATGAGTTGCAGGCTGCCTGGAGCACTGTGGAAGCAGGGAGCCTGGTGCTACACCGACAACCTGGGTTTGAGGAAGTGACCCCTCAAATCAAGCCACATAGAAGGGAGTGGGTTAGGAGAGAACTGGGGCTCTCTCTGGGCTAGTCCTGGTGCTTTGCAGAGTCTCGGTAGCCCCTGGGTACCCCCCATGTGCTGTCCTATATACTGTGGGCCCAAGTCCTGGCTTGTCAGGACAGAGAGTGTCTGGAGGCCTTTAGGGTTTGCCAGACTCAACTCTCTCTAAACTTGGGCCTATAAATCTGCATCTGCTGGGTCTTGGCATGCACATTTGTTTGGAGCGGGGAGGGGGCCAGGACAGTTTGGAAGTGGCAGAGGCTGGGTCAGAGGGGTTAGAGAAGAGTGGTCTGAAAGGAGTCAGGAAATAAGCCTTAGAGGGGCTCTCAACCTTCTTTTCTCCACATGTCTGATATCAACCTGGGCCACAGAGGATTTGTTTGGGCACAAGTAACAAAAAACCTAAATGATAAGAAGTTAAAACAGGGCCTCCCTGGTGGCACAACAGGTTAAGTCTCAGCACTCTGAAGCTGTCTGCAGCTACTGCAGCATGAGTTCGATCCCCATGCAGGGGTCTTCCCACATGGTGCAGCAGACTTCTCCTGCCTCGCCTGCTCTTCCCCTCAGCAGTGTACTTCAGTAGATATGCCTGTTCTGCTCTCCACTCTGTCTCTGGTGAATCCTCTCACCACCCTACACCTCTGGCTTACACCCCAGTTCTTGTATGCATAAATAAATAAATCTTTAAAAATAATAATAAGTTAAAACAAAACTGGGGTTTTATTTATCCCTCCCTCAGCACCCAAGACTGGATGTGGGTGAAGGTAGGTCTGAAATCAGAGTGGAAGTTTCTTTAATTCTCTATTTTCTTTCATGGTTGCAAGATGTTTCAGTTTCTGCCATCCCATTTATGCTCAGGCAGAAAGAAGGAAGACACGAGAGAGAATAGAGTTTGCCCCTAGCAACTTCTGACTTTATCTCCTTGGACAGACTGTCACACACGGCTACCCCAGCTGCACCAGAGACGGGGAGGTATATTCATTTACTGGACACATTGCCTATCCTAACAAAACCAAAGTCGTTAAAAAGAAGGGGTAGCTGTTAGGTGGTCTCTGCATCACGAGTTGCCTCATCAGCTTCCAAATGACTTCTTCAAAATACAGATTTAACCAAGTCACACTTTAGCTTTAACTACTCTCTAGCACCCACAGGCATCCCCTCAGCCTGGCACTCAGAGACCTTCCAGACTGACCTCTGCTGCTCTTTCCTGTCCCATTTTCCCTTCCCTGCTCTGTTCACTGGCTGCACTGAGTCTGGGCAGTCCTCCTGCTTAGTTTACACCCTGGTGCTGTTGTGTTGCACTTGCTGCTCTTTGTTGCTGGGAGTGTCCTTCCTCAGCCCTGCCTGTCTCGCCTCTCCTGCTAGCCGCCATCCCACCAGATGCCTGACATTCAGCTTTCTTGACTCTTCGAGGTATCTCATTTACTCTGAGAACTTTGCTATCCTAGGTGAGGGTCCTCAGTTTTCTTTGAGGTCCTGACCACCCCCTACTCCCAGTCCACAAGGGCTTGGGTGGAGTCAACACTTTTCCCTGGCTCCTGTGATGGGCATGTGTCTCTGGACCTGGGCTCATGAGAATGTTCCATTCTCCAGGCCATTGTGATTGGGTCAGGGATGGGCATGTAATGCAAGCAGAGTCAGTGAGACCCAGCCTGGGTCTTTTATCGAAACTAATGGAAAACTAACACTCAGAGTTTACTGAAGAATGAATATGGAAGCCTAGTGTTGCTTGAGAGAGCCTTCCTGTGAATGAAGTCAACATAGGAAGCCAGAGGGCCAAAAGATGGAGGGTGCCTCCATCTAGCCATACCTGAAGCTAAAAATTATTTCTTAGAACATTTTAATTATGTGAACCAACCAGTTTTTTTTGTTTTTATTTTTATTTTTATTATTTTTTTTTACATTTTTTTTAATTATTATTTATGTCTTTTACATTTTGTATTCCCCTTGGGCAGCCCACCACCAATTCACCCGTGATCCATCTCCATGGTCCCCTGTATTCTCCTCTCTTCCATTTTGTGCCCTTATCCTCCCCTTCCTCCCCCCCCTCCCCCCACCGCTGAGTGTCTCTCTCCCACCCGGCCTCCCTATAGTCCTGTTATAAGTGAAACCAT